>RJWM01004338.1:0-102733 GCA_004363535.1 Dasyprocta punctata | reverse complement strand
AAGTCTACATTGTTCTTTCCTGTCAACTCTTATTTATTTATTTGGTTTCCCATATAAGAGAAATCATACCATATTTAACATTTTCTGGGTCTAGCTTATTTCATTTAACATGATGTTCTTTCATTCTATCAATTTCCTTGCAAATGGCATGATTTCACTCTTCTTTATGGCTGCATAATATTTGTGTGTGTGTGTGTGTATGTGTGTGTGGCCACTTTTCTTTTTTACATTCATCTTTGGTAGACATAAGGCTGTTCCTCCAGCTAGTTATTGTGAATTGTGCAGCTCTAAACACAGCACATGTATCACTGTAGTGTGAGTGACTGTAATTCTTTTGGGAATATACCCATATGTAGAATAGCTGCTTCCAATAGTTAATTTTTGAGGACTTTTCATTCTGATTTCTGCAGTGGTTATACTAGTTTACATTCCCATCAAGGGTGTAGGAGGGTCCCTTTTTCCCTACATCCTGACACTCATTGTGTTCTGTATTCTTTTTAGTAGTAGCAGAAGTAGTACTTGTTTATGGTGATAGCCATTCTGCCAGAGTGAAATAAAATCTCAGTGTACCTCTGCTTTACATCTCTCTAATGGCTAGAGATGTTGAACATTCTCTCATACACTTTTTGCCCATTTGAAACTTCTTTCAAGGGGTGTCAACTTGATTCATTTGGTCACTTTTTGGTTAGGTTATTTGTTTGGGGTGGTTGATTTCTTTGAGCTCTTTAGATAATCTGGATATTAATTCTCTATCAGAACAGTAGCTATCAAAGTTTTTCTTCCATTCAGTGGACTGTCTCACATTCTGTTCATCGCTTCTTTGCTAGGGAGGGGCTTTTCAATTTGATGGAGCTCCACTCGTTTGTTGATTCTTGGTGTTTATTCTGATGTAGCACTATTCAGGAAGTCTTATGTCTTGGTTATTTTTCTCTCATTGTTGAGACAAAATACCTGATGCCCAAAATTAGGGAAGGAAAGGTTTATTTAGCTTACAGTTATTTTGGAAGTTTCAGTCCATACTCAGCTGGCTCCAAGGCAGAGTGGCATGGCTGAGGGGCAGCAGTTCATGGCGGCCATAAACAACAAGAGGGAAAGAGCAAAAAGCAGAACAGCACGCCTCCTTACCTCCCTTATATTGTTTGCTGGTTACCCACCCCTGGGCGAGTACAGCACTGACACCACCAATTCTAGCACTAGACAACAAACCAATCACAAACACTAGATTCAGTTGCCTCCATGACTGCATGAGGCTTTGGGGGAACATTTAAATAAACCACAACATCTTACAACTTCAAGCGTTCCCCCATGTTGTCTCCTAACGGTGTCAGAGTTTCTGGTTCTGGGCCATCGACTCACTTGGACTTGATTTTAGTACAGGGTGAGAGACAGGGACCGTGGTTCAGCCTTCTGCACGTGGATATCCAGTTTCCCCGGCACCGTTTGTTGGAGGCTGTCTTCTAATTTTATCCAGCATATGTTTTCGGCCCCTTTGACAATGACTTTATGTTAAGAGCGAGTGTTTGCAGATGTGATTATAGGTTTTAAGATTAGTTCACCCTGGATAATTAATGGGCCTTCAATCCAATAACAAGTACTCTTGTAAGAGAACAGGAAAAGCCACAGACACACATGGGACAGGGCGATGTGGAGACAGACGCAGGGATGGGGGCTCTGCAGTCACAAGCAAAGCAAAGAAGTTGAAAGAAGCCACAGAGAATCTGAAGGATTTTCTCCTGCAGCCTTCTGAGAAAGACGGGCCTACTAGCACCTTGATGTTGGACATCTGGCGTCTGGAATCATGAGGAATTAAATTTCTGTTGTTGTAAGTCATCAGTGTTGGGGTCACTTGTTACTGAACCTCAAACCTCCTAACACAGCCTCAAAGGCAGGTGTCTTGGTAAGAGGTCTGTGAAGCTGACTATGGTGAAATTCCAACCCTGAAGTCTAAACCAGGCAGCTGTGGGGGTTCCAAGAGTGTTCAGTGGGTTCACTGTGTGCGTGTGTGTGTGTGTGTGCTGTGAATTTTTGTTGATTGATCAGACATTGAACATTTTCCATTTGCCAGCCCCTGTGCTGGCAGCGCAACACACACACACACACACACACATGCACATATATGCACACACACACACATATATGCATACATACGCACACACGCACACACATGCACGCACACACACACATGCACGCACATGCGTACACTTTCATCACTGTGCAAGCACAGATGTGTGTGATTTAAATCAAACAATGAAAGATCAAACTAAATTGTGACTAAATTGCAACTACAGAATTCTAATCAGATATCCCTTCCTGCTGTTTAAACAGAGCTAGCAAAACCTATGCACTGTGATTTCTAGAACCGTCTGCTTACCATTGGCAAGCTGTTCCCTCCACTGAGTTATAATGGAAAGTTCTACCCTGCCTTTCTTCCCCATAAGGTAAGCTAAAGGAAGCTCAGTGAAATCAATGACTGTCTTAAAATCTCTGTTTCCCCAGCACTAACTACATATGTGTTAAAAGAATAAATTAACCTACTTTACGCTGAGACAGGGCCTTGCTATATAGGCTGGTCTTGAACTCACTATGGATCCCAGGCTGCCCTTGAACCTGTGGTATCCAGGGTCTCATTGGAGTCCTCTACCTGTGCAGTTCCCTCCTTCCTGAGAGGAAGGCTCTCTGTCCCTCCACCCAGCCAGTCAAAGCTGACTACCGCTCGGCTTACCACTCTTTCTGTCAAGGTTTGGAAACTCTCTCAAGGCAACAAACAGGGACAATTATAAGGCTTATCTCATGGATTTCTTGTCACTCAGGAATCACTCTCCTTCGTTGACTGAAGTTTAATGATTTGAAAGCCATCAGGTTCGATTCTTTCAGCTGGTTCAGGTGAAATGGTAAGTCGAGTTCCTGTTATTTCACACTGACTGGAAATGGGAGGCTGAGGCTGCCGTTTCACATTTCCTGTGCCCTGGGCGTGTGGAAAGAATTTGATTCAGTCTATATTTGGCAAAAGAAGGAACTCTGACAGCGACTGACTAGACGTTTGCTCTTCAAAATGTTGTCTGGGTACCAGCAGCAGCAGCGCCAAGGAGCTGGCCAAAATGCAGGCTTTCAGGCGTCCTCCCAGACCTGCTGTGACAAGAGCCTCATCTGTAAACACACCCATGTTTGAGAAGTGCCGTATTGGCTAATTTCAAACTTTTCTTTCAATTCGAAGTCCTGTTGGGACGGGCGATTAGGCCGCGACCAAGCGGAAGGGCAAGGAAGAACAACCTGTCAATCATGAAGACACAGGACCCGTGCAGAAGAACTGTTCCCCCAAGCCCTCCACCCGGAACCAATCAGAGAATTCGGTGACAACTCAAGCAGGCTTTTGATAGGACGGTCTACACCTGACGTCAGCGTGAGGCATGGAGGACGTAAAAGACGGCCGCCCTGCAGTGCCCGGCCGCAGTACTCTGCTTTCGCAGTGGTCCGCCCTTATCCAGTGCGGTGCATTCTCTTCCTGCTTTAGCTTGCACTCGCTCTGCACAGCGTGTTTCTTTTCCTGCATTTAAAAAACATAACACCTCACTACCTTTTGCATTTGTCTCGACCAATTCTTGGTTAAGGACAGAAAGAACCTAGAAAACAGCTCTAGAAAATATCTGTGGATTGGACAAAGTTGTTTTCTAGGGGAACAAGGTGCATTGTGGAAGAGTCGTAGAACGTTAAAGACTTACGTATCCGGGGATAGGTTCATCCTATAAGCTGTAAAAAAGATCAGCAGGGAAAAATAAAAGCGAACAATGAGGAAAAAAGACAAACTACATATTCCTATAATTTATTTTTGTAATTAATCTGATTAATGTCTGTCTGAATAGTCTGTGTATCTGTTTGTGTCTCACCTTTGTATTCCAAGGGTATACACAGTGCTTGGGAGGTGTCAGACAAATAATAAATCATTTCCAGTGGACTAAATGACCACAGAAAACTAACTAGTGTTAAACACATAGTCAAGGGTAGAGGTCCTATATGTCTCTGTGTATGTCTCTGGGGCGGAGAGTTTAGACACAGAGGTCTCAAAAGGGACAGAAAAATTTACTCAGGAAATGGCTGAGATCATCTAAGCAACATCAGTGTTCAAGAGAATTTGATAAAGGAGGGACTCAGAAATTTCTTAATTCAGTAAACCTTCCTTACAATTGGGAGAACTAACTAAAGGAACTGCAGTTCGATGGAATCACAAAGAGGAAGAGTTTGGTGAGGAAACAATAGACAACTGTGGAAAAAGTGACCTTGCAAGTTCCATAGTGACACAGCCCAGTGACCCAGGGCAGCAGCTTTGCAAATGGAAAGAGTCTCCCTAAGCGTGGAGGTCCTGCAGGTCCCGGCTTGACTCTGTCTCCTTTCTACCTCTCCACTAGAATGACCTGAAGCAATGCTTCGCTGCTTCTGGTCTTTAAAAGTGACCTGGTAGGCGTCCTTGCGGTTGTGATGATGGCAGTGGTGAGGCTGACGGAGCTGATGGTGCCTGCGTGGCGTTTGTGGAATCGGTGATGCCTAGAATGGAGACTGCAGAGCCTGTAAAGCGATAAACAAATGACCAGTCAGTGTTCCTGGGCATTAATTCACAGCATACGAGGAAGCACCAGAGACTGAGCCAGTGGGAAAGACTAGATTTAATTCTGTCTATGTACAGGCAGGCTGAAATCACAGGGATATCAGCAGGTGTCATGGAGGAAGGCTCAGGGATTTATAGGGTTTGGGAATAGGGTTAATAGTCTCAAGAAACCTGAATGGAATGCAGGGGGTCAAAGTTCCAAGGGCGGTCAGTGCAGGTGTGGCGGTCATTCTGGCGTCCAGGGGACTGCAGGTCCTGTCCTAAATTTCTTTATGGTCACTAAATCCTATTTGCTGAGAGCTGCATGGATTCCTGTTGTTTGTAGAGGGCAGCATGAAGGTCTCTCTCAGGTCAGGCCTGACTCGGCTTTTGGAAGAAAATGGGAAACACTTAGATGACTGCACAAGAATGGTCTCAGCAAAGCTCGGGTTATAGAATGATGGATGCAAAAAGTGTGAAGGGGAGGAACAAGTATTCCAAAATGAACACAAAAGATTGGGAGCAGAAAGAAGAGCCAAGTAGGCCACTTGCTGAACACGAGTGTGTGCATAGTCAGGAAAAGCAAGCAAGTAAGAAAATAAAAAAGTGGGAATAAGGTAGGTGAAAAATTGCTCTGGTGAAAACCCGTCACTGTCGTCTCCCTACCACACACTAGCACATGTGCACACGTGCGCGCGCACACACACACACACACACACACACACACACACACACACGACAGAAGACTATTTCAGCTTGCACCGGTAGTGCAGAGGTAGTAAAATTTAGGCTGGTAACTGATAACTTTACCAGTTAATGCGTCCTAGGGAAACTCTTTCCAGGCGCTTGGTGTCCTGAACAATGAATTGGATAAGACACATGGAAAAGGTAGTGGGAGATGCATTTATGGAAAGTGGGAAAGAAGTAGGCTTTGCAGAATGAGAGCCGGCTGAGGAGCAGACTCGTGGATGCAAGGAGAAGGGAAAGGGGTCTTTTGTATCTGGAACTGGCTTCTCCCCACCGTGCGCATGTAAGGCATTGGGACAGCTGTCCTATCAATTGGACTCTTGGCCTGGCACCAGACTCCAACTGTCCAATAGAATACTCACTTGGTTTCCTGCCAGACGTGGATGTTGAAATAGCGCTCTTCTGATTGGTTCCCCCTGCAGTACTCGGGAGCTGCTGACTCATCCCAGAGCCTGTATTCTGCACGTGTCCTGCGTCTCCATGGCTTTGACAGATATGCACAGTGGGGCGGATTTTGCCCCACACCTAATCTCCTAACTCTTACTTCTTCTCTCTGCCAGGGAGAGTGAAGTCCAGGCTGAAGAGGGCAGAAAACCTGGTCTTTATGGTACAAAGAGGAGAAAGCTCTTCAAAGCCCTAAAATCCAGACTGCATATCCTGTTTAAAACTCTGTCTTTGCATTTTCCCTAAGAAGACAAAGTTTTCCTGAACCGTCACTAGCATCTGAGGATTCACTATATCTTAAGTAAAATTACTCCATTTGGGGCAAGAAGAAAAGTCCAAAAGTCTAGTTTGTTTTTCTTCTGAATCCAATCAAACTTTCTCATAAATTCTATTGGCCTGGGTACTGGTACTATTACAAGGAAATTAATTTCCTTTTTCTTTTTTTTTATTTTAAAGCAGCAAAACAGAAAAAAGTAGAAGTAATACAGAATTTCAAAAAAAAAGTAAGACATCAATACTAGTCAATATATTACATATTGTTATCTTAGAAGTAGTTGTTCAAGTCATGAAATCTAGGCATAAAAAATCAGACAATCAAACAATGACAACACGAACTATTCTTTCTAATGAACTAACAGAGAATTAGTAGTGTAGCTATCTATCTTGCATACTTATACATACATACATACTTGTTAGGGAGAAAATTCAAGAGGAAGAGCTAGCAATCATAAATATATATGCAGCAAACACAGGAACACCCAATTATATAAATTGAATACTAGTGGACTTGAAAAACCAAATACACAACAACACAATTGCAACAGGGGACCTTAATACCCCATTGACACATAGAGATCAACTAGACAAAAGGTTGGCAAAGAAATAACAGAACTGAATCAAAACTGTGAACAAATGGACTTAGTAGATGTTTACAGAGTGTTCCACCCAACAACATCAGAATATACATTTTTTGCAGCTTCATATGGGATGTTCTCTAAAATAGACCAAATATTAGGCCATATAACATACTTAAGTAAATGTCAAGGGATTGAAATTATCCCATACATATTATCTGATCATAGTGCACTGCAACTGGAAATTAACAATAAAAGAAACTGTAAAACCTATGTAAACACATGGAAACTAACAACCTCTTGAACAACCAATGGGTTACAGATGAAATTAAAGAAGAAATTAAACAATACCTAAAATTCAATGAAAATGCAGATACAACATGTCGAACCTTGAAGGATGCAATGAAAGCGGTCCTAAGGAAAATATATAGCAATAAACTGTCACATCAAGAAAACACAAAAAACACAAATGAACAACCTAATAATTTTCTTTTTATACCCAAACTCCATACAGATTCAAAAATTGCTGCAGAGTAGATCTTTCACACACCCATGTTCAGCATTCTCATTTTCCTCCAACAGCGTGATCGTGAGCCTCCTTAGCATCCTCTGACTGGTTTAAATGGACTTTAACTGGGTCTTCTGCTTGGTTAAAACAAATCACCAGGGAAAAGAAGCCAATGGTCTTTCCCAGGAAGAAAGTCTGTCAGCTATCGGAGGAAGAGAACACCTTCAGTTTCCCTCTAGTGAGCCCTTTAACCCATCTATGCTTGTGCCCTGCTCTCTAGTGTCCTGGAGAAAGTGACGTCTCTCTCTCCGAAGTGTGCTTTCTCCACCCACGCAGTGGTCCTATCTTTCGTCTGCATTTTTAGTTTCCTCCTCTTATCAGAATACTTGCATTTTCATTATAGCATACCTCACTCTTAAGTTTCACTCACCTGTCACCCTCCTTTAGATATCATCATATCTCTCTCTTCCTTTTCAAAGCTGAGCTTCTTATCTCTTACTACCTTCATTATTATTTTTTCTTTTTTTTTTCCTTTTTACTCTTTACTCACTGAAAGCTAACTACTGGGTCATGACTCCTCTGAAAATACTTCAAGTTCACCAGTGGTGGACTCCTCTGAAAACACCTCAAGTTCACCAGTGGTGTACATATTTCTAAATAAATAAGGTGGATTTTGTGTGTGTGTGTGTGTGTGGCACCGGGGATTGAACTCACAACCTTGCGTCTGCCAGACAGGTGCTTAAGCCATTGAGCCAAACTCCCAGCCCTAACTTTTTGAGGCAGAATCTCACTACATAGCTCAGGCCGGCCTTGCGCTCGGGTTGTAGCCCAGGCTGGCCTCGAACTCACAACGCTCCTCCTACCTCAGCCTGCTGAGTACTGGAATTAAAGGCGTGTGCTTTCTTTTTCTTTCTTTCTTTCTTTCTTTCTTTCTTTCTTTCTTTCTTTCTTTCTTTCTTTCTTTCTTCCTTCTTTCCTTCCTTCCTTTCTTTTTTTCTTTTTTTAAGGAAAACCTTCATCTTTCAGTAGGGTTAAATACTGTGGATTGTTTCTACCTTAAAACATTCTTTTCCTTTAGCCCTTTTGGCCACCAGATTTTCTTGGTAGTTTCTCTTTTTGTGAATTTTCTTTTTCAGTCTTGTTTACAGGCCACCCATTTCTATTTGTTCATGAAATACCAGAGTGTCTCGAGAATGATTGCTCCCTTACCCTTCCTATCACTGCACACACCCTCCCTGGGGTACCCTATAACTTCGGGTACCCTCTATATGGTCTGTATGACTAATTCCCAGCCTAGACTTTTTCTTTGAATCCCACAACACCATATTTAATTGTCCACTTTGCATGCACTGGGATGTCACCAAGAGTGCCCCACATAAGCCTTCCTAAGCTGGATTGCGCCCTCCTGCCTTAATGATTCTTGTCTCAGAGAATACTTTGCCACCTTTCTAGTCACATAAGCCGAAAATGATGATATTTATTCTTCAGTCTTTTCCTCTCTAGCATAATCTATCACCAAGATGTGTAAGAATGCTGGATATCTGGGATGGACTTCTGCAATCATCTGTTAGCTCGTCTCCCACGTTGTTATCATTCTCTCAGGATTCGACCCCCACTACAATGATGATTATCTCACTTCCCTATTTCAAATTTTGGGTGGATTTCCATTATGTTTAAAGAAGAGCAGAATTCTGAGAGCCAGTCAGGCCCTGTGGGATGGGGCGCTGTCACCCTGCCACCACTTCTTACCACTCCACACCTCAGGTCCTGACGCCTTCTTTCAATTCGTGCAAGGGGCTCTGCTGCCTCCAACCATGGCGCTTTGGGCAAGTTGTTTTCACACGCACAAAATGCCTCTGTCCCCCTTCCTTACAAACTGGTCATGATGATTTCTTTTAATAACTTTCCTATGAGTGTATTTCCATTCTTTGGAGACCTTGTATATGTTCATAATGACATATTCACTTTTAAAAATTTTCGCTAATATGAGGTATGATTAAAATATACAGTGAACATTTAAATTTTAGAAATCATTAAAGCAAAAAACACATTGCCATGAATCCCCTTCAACATATTCCTTGCTGCTTTGGAAAATTATCTTATTATTTTTGTCACTTTCTGAAGTGGCTCTGGAGCCTCCTTTTGCTACTGTCTTTAAGAGGTGTAATAAAAAAGTATGGTGCCTGCTGCTGCTAAGCCCCATCCAGCGGAAAGGCAGGCTTGTGAGAATGTTACAGCGTGTCCTCACCCACCTTCTTCACCGGCACTGTGCGACTTTGGGCTTTTCCCCAGAAATGACCATGAAATGGAGATGTTTTGAATCTATTCAGGACATTGTGGAAGCCGTAAGAGTGCAAGTAAAGATACTCATGGAAAAACAATTAAAGAACTGGTTCATAAAGTGGCAAGAATGATAGGATAAGTGTGAACTGAAGGGGGTGTCCTGAATATTTTGTCTTTAGCTTTAATAATTATCTTCAATTTTGAGCATCAATCACACCTTATTACTATCTCCTCACTGCAATTGTCTTAAAAACATTAGAGCTTTCTCTGGTTGTAAATCACTGTATCCCCAGTGGCTGGCAGGGCTGGACTCATGTGGTGTGTATACAATAAATATTTCTGAAAAGACTGAATATATACAAGGGTCTCAAAAACATTCTTTGAGGTTCTGTATTCTTTTCGCTTGGAATTCAAGGCTTCCTCCCATTTTTCTCCATATCCATTTGGTTTGTTGACTGCTTCCCACTTGTGTGTGAAGACTCAACTGCGACCCCCTATGAGAAGTGTTCCCTGATTGTGCTCTCATATTTGTGTTCTTCATGTGCTTCTACTTTACCACTTCTTACAATGTCACTGAGATTTTTATTTCCACATCTACTTTTCTGTATCCTTCAATACCTAAGGAGCAAGAATATACCTTAAAATCATGCCTGAAAATTGTTAGGGACTTGCTGGAACTCAGACAGTGGGACCACAGGAGATGCGGGAGCTAAGTTCCTCTTTCATCCTCTCCTGCCCACTGTTTCTCACCTCCGAGTGTCCCTTGAGGCAAGCCATAAAAACTAACTTCCCCTTCCCCAAGCCGGGTTACAGACACCACAACCCTTTGTCCCAAAGTCAGCCAAAAAACAAACAAACAAACAAACAAACAAAAAAACTAGAGAAATATCATTTTGACTGTTTTTCTACATTTTTGTGTAACAATTTTTCATTAAAAAATTCCCTGGCTACCTTGTGCTGCTGTTGTTCACACATGTCCCCTCTCATTCCAGAAAGATCTGTGTTATTCAGTTTTCCTGTCGCTGCGACAAAATGCCAGCACCCAAAACTTAGAGGAGGAGGGAGTTCTTTTTGACTCACAGTTTCTAGTGAGCTCAGTCCATGTTCTCTTGGCTGCAAGGAAGAAAAAGTATGGTGGAGGTTGTAGTGAAGAAAACTGTTCAACCCATGGCAGCTAGAGGAAAAGGAAGAGCTGGGTCAATACTGCACCCTCCCAGGTCACACCACAGTCACCCACCTTTAACCATATCCCATGTCCTAGTCACACACTCAGCTACTGAACACAGTAGTGGATGGATCCCCTGATGAATATAGCACCCCAATGACTCAATCACCTTCCAAACACATGAGACTTTTGAGGGGACACTCCAGTTCTAAACCACTTTATGCAAAATGTATTTATTCCATCTCTGAGAGTCATCTGTGTTTTAGGAATTCTTGTATTGCTGAGAAGTCAAAGACCAAACTCTCCTCTGAGACTCAAGGCAAACTCTTAACTATAATCTCCTGTAAACATCTGAAATTAAGTTAAATACTTCCCAAGTAAAATGGCATAGATTAACATTCCCATTCCAAAAGGAAGGAATAGGGGGATGAAAAGGAATGGGACCAAAGCAAGACCAAAATCCAGCAGGGCAAACATTAAGCCTTCAGCTCCAGCCAGGGCAGGCTGTGGTGAGACAAACTCCAAAGGGCTTGCTCAGCCCTATCTCTATGACCTTGCCAGTTGCGGCTCACATGGATTCTCTCTTGAGTTGGCGCTACTCACGTCCTACAGCTTTCCTCAGCAGCCATCCCACATTCCTGTTATCTCTACTTCCTGGACTCTCCCTTGCACTTTCAGCTTCACTCCCATAGTTTCATTCATTGTTCTCTCTAGAACATACTATCAGACCTTCTAGTCATTCTTCTGAAATCTAGATGTACTCCTCTGTGAGTCCAAACTCTTGCTTCTGTGTACCACAAGAATGAGCACCACATGACTGATGAAAAGATTTGTTTGCTGTCTGCTCAAGCAGTAGCCTGGTCCCCTTGGATGATGGCAGCAGTGGCCTCTGAGTGTCTGGATAGTTGAGCATGGTGAAATGAATCCTGGAGAACAGATTCCTTTTTTTGAGCGGGAGGGCCTCCAGGTTCTCTTTGCAAATGAAAGGTTTATACTTTTGGATTCTTGAGTCTGTGATGGGTAGGGTTTGGCTGATTTCTGAGCTGTCTTCAAGTCATCCTTCTTTTTGTTCTGGTGCAAATTGTGTGGCTTTGAAAAAATGCTAATCTTGTCAGAAACTGCAATTTCCTTTGTTTCAACTGTGTTCGCTTCAGCAGCACATATACTAAAATATTTCTTGCTTCAACTTTATGAACATGTCCTTTCTCACCAAGGTTCACATAATTTAACTGCATTTTTGCCCCCTGATTCACACTATAAATCTTCTTGAGAGCAGCTTTTATGCTATAGCCTGAACATTGGGCTACCTTAAAATTTCCTCAGCTAAAGCAATTTTCCACCACCTTTGAATTCTGTCTCACATAGTCTTAGGACATGGGTTAAATATAGCAAGTTTGGTTTCCAAAATTAAACATGCATGACCTTTAGTCCAGTTTCCAGCAAAGTCTCCTTTTGCAACTAAAACTTCTGGAGCTTGCCCTTTACTATATGTGTTCCTGCTAGCATTCTGGTCTTCTGAGTTACAACCCAAATCATCCATCAGGCTCTTCTTATAGCATTCTAAGACTTCTGTAGCCTGTAGGTCTAAACCTTTAAAAACTTTCTACAAAGTGGTTCCAGATGCTTCTAAAGCACATTGTCAGATACAGTCACAACGATGGCCTCACTCTTTGTACCAGCTTTCTATATTAGCCTTTGCATCACTGGGAGAGAATACTCAACACCTGAAACTTAAAGGAGGAGAGGTTTATTTTGATTCCCAGTTTCCAGTGGGCTCAGTCCATGGTCAGCTAGCTCCAAGACAGAAACAGGATGATGAAGGGCATGCGTGAGGAAAGCTGCCCTTCCTATGATAACAAGGAAGTAAAAAGAGAGAGAAAGGAGGAGCCAAGGAGAAGAATACACCCTTCCAGTTCGTGCCCCAGTGACAATCCTACATCCATGCCCCTTCTCCTAACAGCACAATCGTCTACTGAATTTATCACTGAATTAATCCACTGATGCATATAGTGCCCTATGATTCAATCACCCTCAAAACACAAGGGACTTTTGAGAGACATTTTAGATCTAAACCCCAACAGGGTCCCACGTCACACAGAGGGAAGAATGCTACCCAGGGAAAGCAGGAAGAATACGAACAGGCAGACCTTGCTGTGTTTTCTTCTCAGTCTACTTCTGTTAAATCTTATCCTCTTCTGTTCAGTCACACTTCTATACAGCTGTTTGTGTTTCATCAAAACTAAGCATTAAAAAAATGAATAGCCCGCTCTGAATCTTTGGATCTTCAATGTGAAGGCTCCTATGTCATGTAAAGCTATCTTTTGTTCTAAGCATGTTGGTTATGACCTTTTATGATAGGCAAGAACGAGTTTACACCTTCTTCTCCTCCTACAGATATCAGTATTTATTTATTGATTTATTCCATGGTAGGTGCTAAAGTACCAATGCAAATTAGTAGATTGGCTCCCAGGTCCCCCTTTATCACCTCACAAGCGTCTTATCTGAAACTGTAACTTTGGTGGGAGAGGACAGTTTCCTTCAGTTAGAAGGAGATAAGCCCTTATCTAACAGTGGGTAAGTACCATGCTCGTCTGTCGGACTGGCCAAGTAAAGCAAAGAAGTGTTTCGATAGCATCGCTGTTCTTTATGTGGCTTTGTGTCTGTAGGCACATGATTTCCTGTGACATCAAAAGGACTTTCCCGTTTGTTTTTGGCTCATAATGGATGATTTTTCAGAAATCAGAAAGAACACAAAATTGGTCATACTTCTAGGGATGTGTGCTAGGCAACTATTATTCCCCTCTTCAGAAAGAAAGACTCCAGCACTATAGGTTGTCAAGCATCATATCAATTGTGTGAACAGCTATAGAACAGATTATATTTTTGTGAATCATTTGAAAGGGAAGTAATTGTCATTAGTTCTCTAAGGACAGATCATGCTACCATAGTTAGCGTGTTAGGATTAATAAGTTCTATCAAGGACAGAAATTTTTTTGTTTAAAAAGTTTTTGCTTTGTTTGAGTTTTATAAAAAGGTTTGAATGCATTTTTCGTGATTCAGAACATATCTAGCTGGTCCTAGGTGATTGTATACGCAGTTGAATTTACACTTGATTCAGTGCTATTAGCTGTGGAACAGTGACAAAGGGATCAGTGCTGATCGCCCACCCTTCTCTGTACTTAACAAGGAAAATCGAAATATAAAACACCCTACTATCAAACATGTAGGTCAGACATGCTGGAGGAGAGGTACTCATTGAGTTATCAGAATCAGAATTCAAAATATTTGAGGTAAAAAATGCTAACAACCAAGGATATGAATTTTTTTCCATATACAAGTTATCTCATTTAGTCATCATAGTGTGTATCAAAATTACTAAGTCTCATTCTCTGCACGCTTGTAATGTGCCAGGCTCTGTGCACAAGTAGTCTCCATCTTTCTCAATAATCTTGGGCTATGGATCTCTTTCCTCCCTTTTTCAGAAAAGGAAACTGAAGATCAAACAAGCACCTTCTCAAGATGGAATTTACAAGCAAGTCAGCCTGACTCCCAATACTCTACTGCTTCCTTTCACATAAAATGTTATAGGGAAGCATGATTCTGCTTTAAGATACAAGAGTGGAGATCAGTGCTTCTGTGGAAGGTCTTGTTTGCCTGTAAGCATCTGATGCATCGTCTGGATGAGGCACTGGCACCACTCTGAAGGCACAGAGTCTTGAAATATGGACCAGGGCTCAGAACAGAGGAAGACAGGGATGACACTATGCCCTACAAGGACCGAAATGCAATGCTTGGTTCTGAGATGCCGATCCTACCTCGGCACTGTCAACTGAACAAGCCCTGGATGACTGGATCTGTGTGGTCATGTAAAAAGTGGCTGAGGAAACTATAATAGACAGGTTGTGATCATAAAATATGAGAAATGCTTTTTTAAAAAATTAATTTTAATAAAAGACATATTGCCATTAGTCCTCCTCACAATACTCCACTTTGGACAAACACCCTCGTCCCATCTTTTTGCCACTTTTTGCAACAGCGATGTAAGTCCCCTTTCACGAACGTCTTTAGTTGCGTTGTTGTAGCGGCCTCAGTGTCTGAATCCATTCACAGTGTTTACCTCGCATGATCATTTTGACTTTGGAGAAGAGTCAGGGCCCCTGTGATGTTTCTATGCATAAGGCGGATGAGAGGTCACTCCATAAAGCTAGACAGGAACTGCTGTACATGTTTTGAATGGATTCAGGACCTCAAGGCAGCCAGGACAGCACAGCTAAAGACACTCAGGAAAGAGCACTTCCAGAGCTGCTTCAGAGAGTGGCAAGAATGACGGGATCAGTGTGTTCAAAGTAGGAGAATTACGAGGGGGATTTTCACTGTGATATCTCGTTTTTAGAACAATTCAAACACATGGTATAGTTTTGGTCAGTCCTTGAGAACACGCTAACTCTAGCTGTGCATTTGCTAATATTTGCTAATGGATACTACAGGCCGGGCACTCGTCTTACTACTTCTCAGCATTAATTTGTTTGATTTTCATGATAATCTTAGGATTTAAATGGCATTATTGCTACCTGTACTTCACAGAAGCAGAAACCGAGGTGCACAGAGATCACATGTCATTTCCCAAGGTCACAGTCAAAATCTACGAAAGTTGAGCTCTTATTTTCAGTGGGAACAGGGAATTACACGAGGAATTATACAGGTTATTAGGCTATGGACAGGAAAGAACAGACTAGAGAAGGTACTCTAAGGGAGTGTGACTTGATTCTATCACAAACATCTAACAACTGACATTATTTCAAAATGATACTACTGACTTCTCTCTCTGGATGCTTCGAACCACACATGTTTTCAGAGTGGCTCCATAGCATTGGAAGAGGGCAGAGAATATGTTTCCATGTTTCCTCCCAATTCCATGAGCCTATCAATATCAACATAGTCACCTACTGGTAGACGGGTACGAAAGTACTTATCCTCCTGGAATTTTGACATATATGTCGAAAAATCTATGTTAATTGGCACTTGATTTCAAGAACACTAAATCAAAATGTGTTGCTGAATAATTCTTTTTTGAAGTCAGAATTATTTAATATGCATGAATCCCTCTACTCTTGAGAACGGACATCTGGACAATAAAGATTTATCCATCACCTACTGTACATAATCCTATATCTGATTTTGTATCCAGCTCTCTATTGTTAGCTCATTTAATGATGAAAAAGTTTCCACTCAAAAATTTAAGTGATTTTTCTCATATCCCATGGCTTAGAAAGGATTAGAAGAAGCCTGGAACACAGGTTGGTCAACCACACTTTCCTCAGTTCCGTGTCCTCTACTCCTTTCCAAAGACAGCCATGCAGGTGGCTGCATTTCACAAGTAATTTCAATGAAAAGGGTTTCCACCTGCCTTCCTGAGCAGTGCACTCTGTTGACACTGCAGGGTGGTTCGCTTTTACTTAGGGATGGCAGACTGCTTGTTAGTGAGGGATATAAAAGTTAAAAAAAGAAAATGAAAACCATTGCTTTCATTCTTGGAGGGCTTCAGGGTCGAGTAGAGAGACAGATCCTGAAGTAGATTGCCGAGGGAGAGAAGCTCTGAGTGGAATCTCCTAGGACACCCATTCTTCTCGTCTTCCAGTTAGTTGCTGTTGTACTGTCACCAACATTCAGATGTATTCAGCAAGTGTGTGAGTGCCACCTGTACCAGGTGTAATGCAAGGCGTGTGGGAACAGGAGAAAACTCCAGCATGAGCTGGATCCCAGGTGGCACAGCTGGCTTAGACTTCTGAGTTCTGGTCTTTTTCCGACTTCTATCTGGGGAACTGGTGAAACCGGAGGTAAGGTGAGAAGTAAATGAGAAAGATAAAATGAGAAATAACCCAAATTACTATCGAAGGTATTTACATTGAGCGCACCATGTGGGCCACACAGGTGCAGAATGACTATCTGAAGACCACTGGGGAAAGAAAGCATGGTTTTGGTTCAGAAGCAGTGGTTTTCTCCTCCAATCGCGTGTGACAATTCCCTGTGATTGCTTTCAATATCTGGTGCCTAGAACTTTCTCAAAGACCTCCAATCAGAAATCTGGGGAGGAGGACGGGACTAAAACAACACTTTTTAAAAAAATACTAATTTTTTACTTGGTTCTCCTTTGCAGCAGAAGTTAAAAACCCCTTCTCAGTAGAAAACGTCCCTGCAAATATTTATAAATATATATATAACCGTAGTCCTGATGAAAGTCACAGCTGCAACTGAGTACCCACTCACTTTTATCAGCCAGTGGGGCTCAGATATGGTGAAGTCCAATCAGAAATGAGGGATGGTGGAAAATTCTAGAAGCGTTACCTCTTTGACCAACAGGCAGGCTGCTTCTACAGTGCTGGCTGACTGCCGCTTGTTTTTCCAGAGAAACAGCCATTTCAGCATACTGAGAGGAATTCTGGTAACACAGACCTTTGCCGGTCCACAGATTACTTCCCTCTGATTAATTTACTAAGAACCACCCACTAATTCTTATTTGGGACCTTCTTCACCTCCCCCACACTTGCAAGCACTTCTAAGATAACTTTTCTTTTTTAATTGCTGGTTTGAAGCTCTCAACAAAATAATTAAGTACTCTACTTATGATAAACAGTACTTTCCAGAAAGAAAAGTGTAACCCGAATGTCAGCAAAAGACCTCACAAATCATTGAGAGGAGCAGGGGCCTCCTCCACGCTCTGCGGATTGCGGTGTAAGATGAGTCTGTGGACCTCAGGTTCTTCCTGTGTCAGATGAATCAGTGGGTCTCAGCCCCACCACAAGGTGACGCCTATTCATTTTCCTAGGGGACCCAGCCCGGACGAGGATGCCCTGCATGTATCGGGTAGTTAACCTCTTCACACTCTTAAAGAGGTAGAAGAAAACGATGCAGGGTGAACAAAATAGTTTTAATTGTTTTCCTTCGCTACCTCTTCTCCTGGCACCCTGGAGCAGGCTCAACCGGGGCTAAGAAAAAAAGGTGAAGTGCTCCAAGTGATGGGACATTTCAAACAGCTTCTGAGACCTTGGCAGGGCACAGTGCTTGGTTTTCTTGGTGGGGTGTAGCAGAGGCACAGAGAAAAGTCTGCTTCAATACGCCAAAACCAAACGCAAAATAACTGGGCCTGCAGTCTAGTCTGATCATGCTTTTGTTTATTCGCCTCATATAAAAGTCTCTTAAGAATGCATTTGCGCACAATATATAATAGTACTATAACATACACGGTGAGAAACTTTTGAAAACAACCAAACGTCCACCTGGAACAATGCAGTGTGGATAGACATACAACCCATTGGTCATGCGCACTTGTGCCATTTCTTGAGCTGTTGAATCACAACGCTGAACTGAAGCATGAAACGTATTTCACAAACTGAAACAACGCCAGGAAGAGGCCTAACGAGAGTTATCAGAAGAGGCTTCACATTTGCATAATTTACTACATCAGTTCACATTTTATTATAAAAATTCACATTGTTTTTATTATTTTCTTCCATCACGAATTGGAACATGACATTCCCGCGTTACAGCAGGCAGGAGGCTAGCTCTCAAAAGTCAGTAGTTTGGGGACACCCGGAAGAATCTTTTGTGAGCAGATGTAGTGTTGCTTTTGGAACCGAATCCACAAGTAGAATAGAACCCAGTTATAACCCAACTCCTGTGTACACAGAATTAGATAAAACAAGGCTAAAAACTGCGTCCCTTTGCCCCCTACCCCTATCAAACTATACAAAAGTAAAAGCTCGGTATAAACCATTTTGTATCGAATGTGAGAATCCTGTTCGCAAAACTAGTTCATAAAGGGCTGTAGCAACTCAGACAGGGAAAGGGCCGGGTCTGGGGGACCCAACCCCTTCCCTGTCCTGACTGCCCAGGGAGGGGCCGTACGTCTCTCTGAAGCGATGTCTGGGTTATATAATACACAATACAAAACATTACAAGAAAAAGTCGCAACTCTTAGGCAGAGTCTTCTACACAAATTTAACACCACCGTCGGCAGGCAATGTTAGATATATAAATTAATAACTTACAAAACATTACAGTATATACATGAAGTAATAAATACACAGTTATCAACAGGCATGGAGGTGTGAGCGTGAAAGGCAGTGCAAGAGAGAGAGAGGCAGCTCGGCCTGGAAACAGCTGGGAGCGGGCAGAGGGACAGGTCAGGGCCGTGCGACTCTCGGGGTCAGGACGAAACAGAGAGGTTGCTGTGCTCAGCGGAGGCTGCACAACTGCCCCTTCCTGCCCCATAGTGTTCTCAACTTTTTTTTTCTGTGGATAGCACAAACAGTGAGACCTCCGAGGAAAAAAGTACTGTTTGAAGCAAGCAAACAGAAGCTGAGTGACCAGGGCCACCGTGGAGCCTGACCGGACAAAGGGGCGAGGAAGTAGAATATGGTTAGGAGTGTGTGTTCTCTGTCTGTTTGCAAAAGCTAACTGTAGGGAAGCAAAAGATATTGCCCCAGAAAGAAGGAAGACTGTTTTTTCTTTCTTTTCTTTTTTCTCCCCCAGAAAGAGTAAAAAAAAAAAAAAAAGTGTGTATCAACTTGGAACGCTTATCTGTGTAGAAGTTGGTACTAAACTCTAGCTGTTCAACAAGCATTTTCAAGACATGAAAATGTTTTACAAAAAAGGCACACAGGTCGGCAGACAAGGGGACAGTGAGCAGATCGATCAATGAAGTTATTAGTTGGTGAGTTCTGTCACCAGGCGGGCAGGGACCCGAGCCTTTAGTGCGGAGAAATCTCTCAGTTTCGTGTCTTCCGTGTTCAAGCTTTTTGGTTGTGACCGGAAATGGCCTGCACTACCACATAAACCTCAGCTCTCTGCCAAGCTCGCAAGCCGGGCAAGTCAGCCAGCCAGTCACCCGCGGGGCTTCCTGAGCTGCTGTGCGCTTCTCGGCCTCACGTTCTGGCCCCAAACTTCAGTGACTAGAAAGGCCAGTGGCCTCTGTCCCATGCAGGCCTTGTCCCGTGGTGGGGGGCCCCCCACAGCTGGCATGCTTCTCAAGGGTGGGATGTCCTTCCCCCTGAGAGGGAGATTAGGTGTCTGTGGGGGACTTGTCATCTGTCGCGGTGTCTCCATCGCTCTCGCCCAGTGCATCTTGGCTTTCGGGGTCGATCACACAAAGCGTCTTGGTGCTGCTGAAGTAGCCGTGGCCCTCCCCGTCCTTCTCACGTCCTTCCGAGCCCTCCTCCTCCAGGGTCAGTTCGAACTGAAACTTCTCCATCAGGCCCTGGCAGTCCTGGCTCCTCTCCTCCAGCGGCGGGGAGGGGCTCTGGGGTATCATGCTCTGGTACCAGTTCCTATTGTCCTCTAGCGTGTCCAGAATGTCCTGAGCATCAGGCTGGACCAGGTCAGCCCAGGTCTCCCACAGTGGGTGGACGATGTAGTCGATGAAACCAACCTGGAGAAAAACAAGATTATTTATCTGTTACTGCAATGGGTCGATGAAGCCATGCCACTAGTGGCGGTTTCCGTGCAAGGAGAAATCACCACCCCAAGAAATCAATAATAAGGAATTCCTTTGTCTGAGCACTTACTATGGAGTAGGCGCTGCACTGGATATGATGTATACCACGTGATTCTTAATCCTGCAAACTAAGTATTGCTGTCTGCCCGGAATTGAATCTCACTGAAGTTGCATTTATTGTATTATTTATTCTTCTTTCTTCCTTTTGGCATTACTGCGGTTTGAATCAAGGGCCTTTGCACTGTACTACACCTCCAGTCCTTTTTACTCATTAATTTTATTTTGAGACAAGTCCTTGCTAAATCACTAAGTTGTCCAGACTGGTCTGAAATTTTGGATCCTCCTGCCTCAGCCTCCCAGAGCAGGCATTAGTGGTGTGAGCCCCTGCTCATAACTAATGAGTCTGATTCCAAAAGCCGGTGCTCATCTTGCTAACCACACACTGTTTTTCCCTTTATCTGTGCCAGATAAGAAGTCTGGATGCTACAAGGGCTGGGAATGACTTTGTCAGCCTCGGATTCGGTGAGTCACTCTCTGAACAAGGAAGCCCCAGGTCTAAAGCGTTCTGACCTAACATTCTTTCCCCGATGACTTTAAAGTATGCTATTGCAACAAAGTGGAAGGACCTGGCTCCGGTCTGCTCTGGAATCTCCTGCGTTCTGGGTTCTGGGGGATGCTTGCGGCTTGTAGAGAGGGTTGGTAAAACACTTGAAAATAATTCAAGCCCTAAACAAACAGATATCCCCTCTGTGGACCGGCGTGTTATTGTTCAGGATCCACCAGGCATGCAGTCATTTCCATCCCAAGAGAGGAGGAAAATAAAAACAATTAAGCTGTTCCTTTTGCTGGTGTCCCAGGGAATAAGCCCGAGGCATACGGCTTTGTCACGGTTGACAGGGGCAGTGTGTATCCTGGTGTGGCCTCCTGCTAACCCCCGCACCGTCGCACAAACAGGAAACCAGTACTGGAGAGGGGCAGGTAGACCGAGTGGAATTCCCCGGTCTGGGTCTTGGGCTGGAGAGCTGCTGGGCTGGGCGGAACCCAGGGCAGATGGGCAAGGACCCCAGGGGACACTAGATGTTAAAGAGCTATCCCTCTGCTCCCCTGGAAAATTTCCTTTACTGACATTTTGGTATTTCACCAGTCATTTAATATTGTCAAGTTTGTCAAGTTGTGTTACAGTCAACACTTTGGTTGTAGGTGACTCCATGTAAAAATATGTGTGCAAATGTGTGAGTGAGAAAGAAAAGAGAAAGGAAGAGAAGAGAAGAGAAGAGAAGAGAAGAGAAGAGAAAAGAGAAGAGAAGAGGATAGAAGAGAAGAGAAGAGAAAAGAAGAGGAGGGAGGGAAGGGGGGAGGGGACGAGAGGGAGAGAAAAGAGAGACAGAGAGAGTCTGAGAGTGGTTTTTCTCTCTGGTCCTTTCTTAGCCCTAACAAACAAGATTTGCCCTGAAGTTGGGGGGTTGGGGGGCGTCTGTGAGCTACACTGGTTATCAGAACTTGACCGAGGATGACTCAAGTATTTCTCTAGTGCCAACCCCCTCCTTTTCTCTCTTTTTACTCCTTTATGTGTGTTTAATGGACTTGGGGAAGCTATTTTCAAGGTGTTTTCTAGGGATCAGAAATAATCCCAAGGCAATGGAGAAAACTGAGTCAGTGGAACATGGTGCAGTCATTTCCTTTCTTCGTTTTGCTTCCGCTAAGAAATGCTCAGGACTTTTCGGAAGGGTCGCTAAGAAATGCTTACTTCCTGGGTCATGGCTGAGAGAACCCTGCAAATCCTAACACCTAGTCCAGGGCTTTGCGGGCAGACAAATCAGACACAGCTCAGCAGAGCCCGGCTGCGGGAACCCCCGGGCTGGGCAGTGCCGTCCCGGGCTGCAGGCAGACCTGTCCATCGCGACCCAGAGGGGAGATCTTTGGGTGGAGGGCAGGTGGGCAACACAGCAGCTGTCGAGCTGGACGATGGGGACCGTGTCTTCCCTGGACCCTGGCCAAAGCCCTGCTTTCTCTACCCCGCACAACAGCGCAGAGAGAAACACTACCGAGCACCATGGAAACGTAAAGCACAGCTGTTTCTGAGCAAAGCCGCAGGGTCCCTTCCCTTGTATCACGCAGTCCAGTCAAACCCTATGGCATTGAGGTTGGCCCTGATTAATTCAATGTTAGATTACATTTGTATAGCGTGTAGGCTTTAGATAAGTTTCACGGATATTAAACTCAGATTTCTTGAAGAAGCCACAAAAATGAATTGTGAGGGAACTATACATTGATAGTGCAAACATATGCAAATTTGGGGTTAGCAGGTATGTCGGGAATGCGGCTAGACAGAAGGAAGGAGAAAACACTCCCCAGTGTTTGAGTTTGGACTATTCCTTGTCCTAAAAAATACCATTTCAGTGAGGGCCAATGCCTGCGCAGAGGTAATGATACCTTCAAGGGGTCCACACCCTGCAGCTGTTGGTGGTTGGGGGTTTTCTGCAGCCCTGGATCCCCAGAGCATTCTCTCTTATCTTCAGAACACACAGAATTTGGACATAATCCACAGATGTCAGAATGCTCCCCCAGGCACAGACGCTGCCTCGGAAGGGGACTGGGACAGGGCTTTCAGTACCTCTGGGGGTGGTGGCAGTGTACCTGGTGATGGACAGAGGGCCACCGTGGAGAGCTGGGGACAGGGGTGAGGGGTGGGCGCCTGGATGAACACAGAGCCAGGAGGAGGGGAGGGAGGAGACGGCAGTGCTGCACCACGGACTGACTCTGCTGAGTCAGGGACGACTATCTAACCAGTGTGCAGACCCGCAGCCGAACACTGATGGCTTTGTGGTGACTGCTTAGTCCCCGCCCAGCCGGGCTGAGTGCGGTGGAGAAGGCAGGGCAGGCGCGTGCGTCATGGACTTAGCGTGCAGTCGCTTCTTGATGGACTCCTACACACACGCATGCGCCGTTAAAGGAACCAGAGCGAGTTCTCCAGTTCCACAGTCAGTAGCGCTCACCAGAACTCTGATAAATCACATTTTGGGCCCAGTACCTGGGATTTTTCCACAGAAGCAGTGTGCTTATCACACATTGGGCTGATCTCCATTCCTCTCTCCCGCTCTTTGTCTCCCTGTTGGAAAAACTCCTCCATGATGCGGTCTGTCCACTGCCGATACAGCTCCAAGGACTTGGTGGGGTTGCTCAGGTCTGCACAGTGTACCATGTTGCGAAGGACCTGGAATCACCAAGGTTTGGAAATCCCATAAAGATCAAGTGTAAACACTACCAGAACATCTTGTCCCTCTCATAGTTTAGCACAAAATCCAGGGACATTTTAGTTGCTGGTTAATTATGATGCGCATGCCCCACAGAGCAGAATTATAGCGGTTTGGAGAGAGCTGGCGGTTTACCGTTCAAAGGCCAAGGCCCTCTCGGGGAGCCTGTGCCTTTGGAGACTGAAGTCTTTGAATTTAAATACTGGAGGGAATAGTAGAAGGTAAATGCTACTATCATTGCCTTTCCTCCATTTGGAAAGAATGAATTAGTAAACGTAGTTGACTTCTGAGTTTCCACTTATTTAAAGAAGACACCAGGTGATAGCAAGTCGTACAACCAAAACAGACTCCACAAACTTCAAGTCGGAGGGATTTATATTCAAACACAAGTGTGGGGGGCCAATAGTCACGTATGCTCTATTAGAAGTAGATTTTGCTGTTTATTTTTGGAACTAAGCAATTCAATCAATAGTTACACTTTTTCCTCATAAGTTAGAGAAAAACTCGCTAAGTCCTTTTTCCTCAGTTTGTTCTTATAATAAGCTCCAAGCTGTTGCAGGAGCCTAGGACATGCAACTAACTGAATTTATGCGTTTTTAAAATGTCACTAGGTTTGACGCTGTGTTAAAGCGACATTCTGTTGAATACCTGGATGCGATCCGTGTAGTTGTCCAGGAGAAGAACACCTGAGCTCGTGACTTTCTTGGTTTCCACCATGGTTTTCAGGTCCGCCAGTAGGCTCATGTGTTTGGACATATCAGTTGCTAACACCTTGGGGATAAAACGAAAATGAAAGCTTTTTTGGTTAAATCCAGGCTATAAGAGGGCAAGCAGGAGTGAAGCACGCAGGGTAGCGAGGCCAGTATCTTACCATGTCGATCACCATCTTCCGGAGCGTCTGACGCTGCTTCTTGGTGAGATTCTGGAAGATGTCACAGTGTTCTTCTTGCAGCAGCTTGAAACCTACGGCCAGGTGATGGTTTTCCAGCACAGATTCATCATTGTACATCAGAGCAAGCTCCGAATCTAATCAATGAGAAAACATGATGACTTCATAAAAGATGCAGCAAGAGCCATCACGGTGAGCACCGGCACTGCCTCGGAGGCTCCAGCCAGAGAGCGCCGCCTCTTCGGGAGCAGAAATAGTTTGCAAGCAAAACACAAAAGTGCTTCTAGCAGATGTTGGTGCTTCCGCTTTCTCTTCGGCTAAAAGAATATTGCCTCTTACAGACGTTTGTCTCTTTTTATACTTCAGGGGAAGAAACTGATATTAGGTAAAACCACCCCCAAGTAACTAAATCATATTTTTATCTTAGCTTATAATTTCCCTTATGTCTTCATACACTTTGTATGAAGAAAAGAATGAAACAAAAATACAACTGAACTTCATCTTGTGCATTAAGATTTTCCAAATATATTCACTTTTATGTATGCTCCCTCAAGTCTGGTAATTGTGAGCTTTCACTTTTCAAAGAAGATAACATGTTTGTGTAAATTTTTGCTGTATTCAAATAATGCAGCTTTTTGAAACTTTCTATAAATATGACAACTGGCCGTCAACAATTTTTTGACAATCCCTACATTGAACTTCTTGTCTTCTGCCTCTCTACACCAGAAATGGTGATAGGCAGGTACCTATAGATACCTCAACACCTTCTGTTAGACAGCGCACCGTGCTTGGAAATACAGTCATCAAATCCATGAAGTCACATTTTCTCTTAATCGAGAATGACAGCCAGGCGATGGCAATGTGCTGCCAGCCACAGTGGTGTTCCCCATATACCATTCCTCTAAGAGTGTGCTTGGAGTCACGGCCCTCAGGAAGGGTGGCAGGCTCTGAGAAGAGACCTAAGGGCTCTATTCCGCTCACCCTGTGCAATATGCGTAACCACAGGTGTCCAAGCAGGCTTTGTATGTTTATGTCTGTGGCAGAAATATGACTTTCCTGAACGAAGCTATCCAATGAACATACAGATCCATCCATGACAACACATTAAGTCAACTGACATGACTCATGCAGACCAATAGCTGCCCAAAGTGTACGTTCTTTCAAGAGAAGAATGACTTTCTTTAAAACATGCACTCTCAATTTAAATGACTCATATTCTGATGACACGGGACAAAGATTCTCCGACAACAAGGATTCTCCTCTACAGCAAACATTGTTTTAATACAACTGTCAGCCCTTGATGTCAGTCATGACCACAGGAGGATAGCCACTATTCTCAGAGGAAAGAGTACTTAGATTTTCTACACATAGACAATTGAGAGTGAATTTTCTTGGTATGAAAACCAAACATTACGAGCATGACAAATCTCTGAGTATGACTTGGGATCCTAAGGCCATAGCGCTCCTGGGGGCCACTAGGTCACCTTCCTGGCCACAGGCCAGTCCATGATAAACATAGGCAGTTGAGAGAGAGTGTGCAGAACCTTCTGTGATTTTAGCTCCTGCACTGGGGGAATCCTGTCCCAGTGCACGCTGGGGCATCTTACTGATGTTCGAATGTTCCCCTGCTGCAGTCCAACGCCTGCGGCTGCCTCCCCAGCAGAGAGACGCTAGCAGGGGACAACGCTGTGTGGAAGAGCCCTGCATAAAACCCAAAGTCACTGGCGTGTTATTGCCAAGACTGGCTCCTTGCCTTACTACGTAATTCCAAATCTGTTATTCTTCCCTTCCATGTATTTTCCAAACTTTGAGTACTTTTTATGGTTTCCCACTGACCCTCTTCAAGTTCTCCATGCAGCTCAAACACTGTGCTGCCGCACTGGACACACAGTATCCAGGAGAAACCTGGACAGTTGCGGTGGAATGGAAGGATTACCTCATTATTACCCTTGCTACTATCCACAGTGAAAACATTAGGAAGAAAAAGAAATGCAATGCGTTCTGGTGGTGCACTCACTTGTGTTGATGAGGAACTGATTGGAGACTCCGGGATGGTCGACGTCATGGATGGCGGCTGCAAAGATGGCGGCCAAGATTTCCAGATCTGTGAAGACCGCCTGTGGAGCAAGAGGAGCCCATTCAAACCGTATCCAAGGGCCTACCCAGCTTGTTCATTCAACTGAAAGTAGCCTGTTTCATCACTGCTGGGGGAGGGGTTGATGATTTGTATAACAGCTCAGTGGGTGACTGAATTGAACATGGATTCCACTCATCACCGTACAGTCTCTGATGTGCAAAAGATGACATCCAGAGCTTGTGCCTGCATCAGCTTGAGGTCTGAAAAGTCAGTAGCACAATGGTCTTGCTGTGTGTGTGTGTGTGTGTGTGTGAACACCTGGTGTTTGTTTCTTGAACCAATGGTGTGGCAGCACAGTGATTATGCAACACAAGCATACACAAGTCAGAGAAGCTCATCAGACTGGTTCTGCTCTGAGATACGTGTGACAACCTTCCTATTCTGGCTGAGCAACTTAGCGGAAAAAGGCTAAATTCCACGCTTGGAAGATAAGCTACCAATTATTTCCCAAAGCTAAATTTATAGTGTGGTCACAGTTTTTGTACCTTCATTCATTCATTCCTTCAGCACATATCTGTAGCATCTTTGCTATGGGCAGCATTTTAGAATATTTCCCCACTACTTGAGGCTCTGTCATGAAGGCTTCTGGCCCCCACCTATGCACAGTGATTTAAACCTAGTATTTGTTAGCGACAGATCGCAGCTGATTCTAGGGCAGAAATTTCTTTTCTCATCCTCTGATCCTTCAAATGCCAACTACCTTTTCCAGAAGGACCAGGTCTATGACTGTAGCACACATTACAGCCTCCTTCGTTAAAGATTAATGGCACTCGGGGCCAATTTCTGGCCACACAACAGTGATCAATAACACCAGACGGGGATAAATAGTGCTGCTCCACTGCATGGAACTCATAAAGAGCACAAAAACAATCCTGTTCCTTTCCTTCAGAGGATCGGGCACCCTTGGCTCTTCTCATTTCCCCAGTTTCTCCTAGACTTCTCTTCTAAGAGAAGCCAAGGCACAGAACTGCACAGAGTTTATAATCAATCTTTCTTCATCTCCCAAACTTAGCTTGCATAGGTGCCAGCACAGGACCTGGCTGGCTCCTTCCTGCAGTGGGCCAGCACATTTGGGAATTACCTGGCCACCACTGGCACCTGCCCAGTGAGAGCATGGTACACTGCCTGGTACACTGGTCCATAACAAAGCATCGATCTGTGATAGGAGGGGAGGGGACATGGCCACCTCCTCAGGTCTAGACTGGCTCCGTGACAGACTGCTGCTCCTTGCAACACTATTAATCCTTCTGCTGTAGACTTTCAGTTACTTTTCCTTTCATCTAGAAAATCTACCTGCTGAATTCCAAGAAGAATAAGCCTATGGATGCTTATTCCTAACAGGAACAATGCAAAGTCTTTTACATTATATGCCTGTGAGATTGCCCATGAGATCTGGAATGGTGTTAGGGAACTCATAAAGTCCATGCATGCTGAGGGATGGTGTCAGGGAACTCACAGAGTCCATGCATGGTGAAGGCTGGTGTTAATGAACTCATAAAGCCCATGTACACTGAAGGATGGTGTTAGGGAACTCATAAAGCCCATGCATAGCGAGGGGTGGTGTTAGGGAACTCATAAAGTCCATGAATGGTGAAAGGTGGTGTTAGGGAACTCATAAAGCCCATGCATGGTGAGGCCTGGTGTTAGGGAACTCACAGAGTCCATACATGGCGAGGGCTGGTGTTAGGGAACTCATAAAGTCCATGAATGGTGAAAGGTGGTGTTAGAGAACTCATAAAGCCCATGCATGGCAAGGGGTGGTGTTAGAGAACTCATAAAGTCCACGCATGGTGAGGGATGGTGTTCAGGAACTCACAGAGCCCATGCATTGTGAGGGCTGGTGTTAATGAACTCATAAAGCCCATGCATGCTGAAGGATGGTGTTAGGGAACTCATAAAGCCCATGCATGGTGAGGGGTGGTGTTAGGGAACTCATAAAGCTCATGCATGGTGAGGCCTGGTGTTAGGGAACCCACAGAGTCCATGCATGGCGAGGACTGGTGTTAGGGAACTCATAAAGTTCATGCATGGTGAGGGGTGGTGTTAGGGAACTCATAAAGTCCATGCATGGCGAGGGCTGGTGTTAGGAGAATCGTAAAGTCCATGCATGGTGAGGGCTGGTGTTAGGGGACTCGTAAAGTCCATGCATGAGTATACAGACACTAAACAAGACACCTGTATTCCTTATTAGGAATACAATAAAGAATAAGGCATAGACATTGCTAATTAATAGTTAAGTAATTTTTCAGTTAGAAAGGACACAAAGGAAAGATTACTCTGGTATTAGAAAGCAAAGCAAGTAGATATAGTACCTGTTTTTTATAAATAACCCAACTGATGGGTACTACACATAGTAAATAACAAATTAAATACTGGGGACATACAGTGACCTTATTGATATAAAAATATGGTACGCCACATAGTATGTTTAAAGAGGATGGGCAGGTAGGGAGACACAGATCGTGACCACTCACATCCAGGGCTGGCGTGGAGAGGAGGACGTGGGTGGACTGGGCAACGTCGGCAGCATGCAGGCTGTTGTGGTAGGCCACGTCGGAGTGGTAATGGTCCTCCAAGGTCATCATGTAGGTCACGAATGTGTCAGAGGAGATCTTGAATGTCTTTAAGAGGTCTCTTTCCTAAGTAGTGAAATGGATTAGGATAAGAATAAGTGGGTGCTCAAAAGTAGAAGAAGGCGAAATTACAAAACTAAACTGGGATGGAGGGAAAAGAGCTGTCCATT
The DNA here is from genome assembly GCA_004363535.1 of Dasyprocta punctata. Taxonomy (NCBI): domain Eukaryota; kingdom Metazoa; phylum Chordata; class Mammalia; order Rodentia; family Dasyproctidae; genus Dasyprocta; species Dasyprocta punctata. Next base: position 73,637 of record RJWM01004338.1, on the reverse strand, counting down.
GGGGTCACCGAGCTTGGTCCCTGTGTGCTTACCTGGAATATGGCATACATGATGCAAGTCAGGGGCCGGTTGTGTGAGTACCCAGCCACGTTGAAGATGTTAAGCCCCCATTTGTTCAAATCTTCTAGCTCCTGTGATGAAAAGTAGAGGAATTTAGGCATAAGGATCATTTCTACGTTTGCTTGAAAAAAAATTTATTTTAGGGATCACCGGTTGCCTAAACCATTGCAGTATCTATTTAGAGTGTTCTCGTTGTATGAAAATCTGAACACGGAATGGCTTAGAAAGTGGGATAGCCTCTTCATGATAACTACCAGTTTCTGTACATTTTTTTCTTCTTTTCAGAAAAGGGAAAGTGCGGGTCTGTTTATAAAAAGAACTGCTGACCTATATTTGCCACGCCTCAGCATCAGCACCAGCCGGCGCCGTTTTCAAGGGTGGCCGCTAAGGCACAGAGCGCGCTGGTTCACTTCCCTGCCTCTTCCCTTGATGCTAAGAGCCTGTGAGCGGCAGCTAGAAAACAGGGTCAGAGAAAGTCCTCTGCCCTTTGGTTACTAAAGTCAGGTCAGAGAGGCTCGGTTGCCACTTTTGCAGAAAGGAACCCCAATTTCATGCGAGAGGCCCCAAAGAGTGCCAGTCACGAGTTACATCTTAGGGCTCCTGGGCCACAGTCAGACCTGGAAAAAAAATCATTCAGGCCTGTGCTGTGGGATTATTCTAAGATTTTCAGAGTGCAGGAGTAATTTAATAACTGCCCAGAGACCTGGCCCACAGGTTAATCAACCTCACGCTAACTGCAGCTTTCGGAAGTTTCCCTGAAGGGTCACAGAGCTAGTACAAACTCCTTTATCCCCTGACCGGGCTGTGAGGGCCTCTTCAAGGACCTGGCTGGTGCCTCTGTGACTTCCTCCACTACTGGGCTTTGGGCTCGGGAGACCGTGGTATCCCTGTATCTTCATGTCCTCTCCAGCCCTCCCAGTCACTGCAGATCTTCCTGCTGGCCCTGGCAGACGGTCTCCAAAATGTCCCCGGGGCTTAGTCAGAGCTGCCAGCTCAGGACATAAAAGGGTCTTTTGGGGAGAAAAGAAGGACCTTCAACCAGGAGCCTCAGCAGGGCACAAAGAGGCGCTGTCAGGTTCTTTTCCGTCACATCTAACCACAAAGCAAAGGGTCCCTGCCGCTGTGCTGTGGTTGGCAGGCGTAGGTGTCGCAGGTCACTCCGGGCACACAACCCCGGCTCCCACGCACCTTGGCCAGGTGATCTTCATTTTCCGTGTTGACCCCGAAGCGGGAGATGCTCGTGTTGTTTAGGCTCGAGCTGTGCATCAGCTTCTTCACCCCACTAATCTGCGTCATCAGCTGCTGCTTCTTCTTCTTCTCCCTGTCTTTCTGGGTGGGGGATGGGATCTCCACATCGTTCTGCTTGTCTGTAACAGACAAAGGGGTGTATTTCTCAGCACAGCTGTGACGATGAGCGTACATGCAATATCCCAACGCTACCCCGTGCAGTGGGCTTTGGATCTCCTAAAAGACTCCTGTGGCGTGATCTCTCTGGATCTCCAGGGTAATGCTGTAAAGCAGGTAGAGAAAATACAATTTATTGCTCTATGTGATTGCTAAGTATACTGAGGGCTGAAAAAGCCAAGCAACTTGTCCAAGAGGGGGCAGAGTCAAGACCCAAGCCCAACACTGTTTTCTCAGCATAACTCAGGAAAACTGTGCGTTCAAAATGGAAACCAATGCTTACATGTGATGTTTTGACTAAAGTGAGTAATTTATATGCTTGTGTAACAAAAACTAGTCTTCAGCCAGCTAAGCCCGGGTTAATGACAATAGACCTCATGTTCAGCTCATTTTACTATGTTTTCCATCTTTTTTTTATTTTAAAAATTCACATGACTTTAGCTGGGTTCAGTTTAAATAAGAAAAATAAATAGTTCATATAATCTTCAGATAAATACCCTAAAACCCCAGTTTGTTACCATTTGAGGTTTAGAGAAAGACTATAATTTTAGTTCTATTTTATGCTTTATGTCTATGAACTCTCCTATTAAACAATAAGGCCTCTCAGTTATAATAGGAACAACGGTTACTTTTATGCTCATTAAATATTCATCTCATTTACTATTTAAAAAGAAATTATTACAACAAGGTAGCCACGGAGCTAACGGTAGTGATAGAAGTGTCTTTCTGCTAGAAGCTCTTTCCTTTATACGGCCCTGGGACGAATATCAGAATCTCTATCCCGTCTCACTCCCCAGGGAGATAGATGGTCCTGACAACTTCTGAGAAAAAAATGCTTTCATCCCTTCAGGTCTGGGGGTCCCTGGGGGTGCACAGAGGTGATAACGGGCTCCGAGGGACTGAACGACACCCTGCGGCCACAGAGTTGAGGCTGCTCTCTCAAAAGCACCCACTTCTGTCTCTGCTTGTTACAGGGACAATCAGTCTAGAGGTAACTTCTCCACTAGAAAAGGACCTGCTTCCAGAGGGCATGCTGAGAAGGAGTCCCATGCTGTCCCCGGGTCCTCCGCCTGCTCCCGGCCCCTGTGGATATTCCTCACGGCGGGGGGCGGGGACGTCCCCACTCCCCTTACACCTGGTTGCCTGGCTCCAGGGCTGGGGCAGGGCTGTGCTCCAGCCCTCTCAGCCCTGCATGGTCTTTCCATGCCCACCAGCCTTTAGACTATGACTTTTGAGCAAGGAAGAATTCATTTAGGGGTTTCCAGCCTAATTCTGCACCAGAAGTACCCAGGAAAACTTTTAAAACTACAGCTTTATGGGCCCCACCCGCCCTGCCCTACTGAACAGGGAATTTTACAAAGATTCCCCTGCCATTTGGATGATGACAGCCAGGACGAGGAACCAGTGATAATTCCACTCTCTCATCCTTCACACGGAGTTGGCAACTTGCCCAAGTTCAAAAGACAATGTATTTAATGAATATTTCACAATTATTTTGTTCCAGCCAGGCACAGTGAATTAATAGAACAGAACCTGGACATTGAGGTTTCCCTTGAAAGTCTCTTTCCTGCTGTATAATCTCTGGCATAGAAGCTATATACTCTGCTATTCTTGGAATTACTTTTCTTCCTATCACTTCACTCCTAATAATTAGTACATTTTGCTAAAATGAAGGCCCCGGGAGCCCCTGCCTGTCCGGATGGATCACTGTGTTTCACAACTGACTAAGGAGGCAGTTAGACGCCCCTGCACCCCTGGAGGGAGAACCATCTTTTGAGGGACTCCCAGCTTCCCCTTCCTTTAATTAAAGCTCACCCGCCCCAGTGAGCAAGACAGCTGAGCTACTGCGTTGTTGAGCGTGGAGTTCGGTTCACAGAGACAGGATGGGGTCTCCCTGTGCAGGCCCTGGAACCGCTGGCTGTAGGCTTCCCGGTTCTGAACTTCCTCTGTTAAACGCTTACCCCGCGCGGTGTGGAAGTGGTCTGAGACCAGCTCAGAGTCACGAGGACTGCTTAGCAGATTTACACTGACAGAACCGTCAGAACGCAGCAGGAAGCAGCGGGCCAGGATAAAGCAAACCAGCACAGACAGCAAAAATCAGGTCTCAGGCACCCCCTGTTCAGGGCTTTACTTTGGGTGTTTTCCTGGCTGGGTCCGCCATCATGCCACCATGAGCGGTTCCTCAGCCCCTTTCCTCACACCTGGAAAATCCTAAGTTCTCCATTTTCAGATACTTTTCTTTTTCGGTCTGTAAAAGTATTAGCGAAATTGCAATATAATATGTAAAAGTCTTGTTTTTTAAAAATGTTCTTTCCAGCTACAACCTGCTTTATTCCCTGATATTACATACTTTGATTTCCATTCACCTCAGCAAACTGGAAGCCATTATCCTATCCACAGCACCCACCAAGATGGGTCAATGGTCTGCGCCTGCCTGTCTACCCCCGCATCTGGACTCCATCTTTTTAGGTGGGAACAACACAAGTTTCACAGATCCCTGGATTAAGGGATTTCCTTCCTCCCTGAGTGACACACTTCACCCTGCAGTGACTTACTGAAATTCTGCTTTTAAGCTTAACTTAAACTCTGAGGTCAGCATATTGATTTAAACTGCTGACTGGGAGGATTGCCATGTTCTAACCAAAGCTTGTTATATTACTAGAAACTGTTCATCAGTATTTTATTGATTTATACACTCTTGATGCCTAAAAACCTTTTCCTCCCCCCAAGTAATGTACAGATTACTTAAGTGCCTTTAAATATGATTTTTTTTCTATATGTCCTGAACCCTTCATGGGAGTGCAGGGTATCAAAGTCCAGAAACCAAGAGAGCTGAATCCTAGTTGTGGCTCAGAATCACACTGGCCAAGCGACCTTGGTCAATTACTTTTTTCTCCTGGCCCTTGATTTTCTTTCTTTTATGGGAGAAGTTTGTACCATGAGGACAGCATGGTCCTGCTGAGAGCTGACAGTTTGTATAGAAGCCTTGGCAGTCCTCCAAGAGACTCAGCAGCGCCCAAGACAGGACTAAGAAGTCCAGTTCCTGCCATCTGAAAACAGCTTTATTTGCATATCTATTCATTTATTTATTAAGATTGTTGAATTGCAAGTCTATGGTGCACCACAGAGGATCCAGGCTGTCAAGTGTGCCTTAATCAAACTAAAAACTTGGTGCCCATCAGAATCTTAGAATCTAAACCCAAATGCATCATCAATTGCTTCGTCTGTAAAATGGGAGGACTATTATGTAGTTGTTTCCCTTTCTGTATCTGTCTGAGAAGTTAAAAAGCTCTAATCTGCCTGTGTAGTCTGAATGGTGAGGTTCACCACACATACGCGGGCACACATGCGCACACACGCAAGCACACGCCACCCTCCAAATGCGAAGAGTACACAAGAACGGGGATTCTGGGAGCCTTTCTCAACAATTTGTTCTTGATAATCTAATCTTCACAATAAGGACAAGAAGTTAAACCATTGGTTTTCTTTAAGATATGTGCCTAAGTTGCAAAGAGAGTACTCAAGAGTAGACATCTGTCTGTTCTTGGGATATAAAGTGTGGAGACTGAAAGTTTATCTTTATTATCTTATCCGTTTTCCTCCTTGATAGCAGTGCTGATAACCAAGATTAATTAGAACGCTAAGCTATCCTTGTTGCCCTCGGTAAGTGGGTGCTGGGAGAGACTGCAAATCAGAGGTCCTGATTGCTTCAGGCAGGACTTGGACACTCCCAGGCTCTTCTGCAGAGACAGACAAGCTCTGGCACTTTAAAATGTAACATATATTAAAACAAAATGAACTCTCGCACTCACTGACTTTGTTCTTCTCCACTGTAGTCAGTGATCTGCACATGTTCCTAAAACAGTGTATGAAACGCTCACTGCAAGATTCCCATATCCAAAGGGCCACAGTGGGGTGAAGTAAGAAGAAAAGGCTCAGCGCTGAACGCTTTCTGTTTCATTAGTCGCCAGCCACTTCTGGGAGATAGGATGCATGAAAAACCCCTCTTCTTTGTTCTCTGACAAAGGCTGCTGCAACTGCAGCTGGGGAAAAGCAGGCGTCGCGGCTCTCACGTACAGAACCGGTCAGGAAAGCACCGGATAATCGCGGTCAGAGACCACGGGCAGCCCAGGGCCGCGAGGAGCTTCGTGCGAGGCTGCCCAGTGAGAATGCCGATTGATCTGCTGAGGGCAGGGACTGCTTTGGTGATGGAGAAACAGAATTGATTCTTAGGAATAAAACCAGAAGAGGCGTGCACTTCCACCAGCGTTAAGGCAAACGCCATTGATTCAATGATATGGGGCGATGCCAAGAAAAGAGGGTGTGCGTCTCAGCTGTAAGAATGGGTCATTTCCTTGGAAAAATGGAATTTTATAAACAGGCATAATTTAGCATTCCACAGAATCGGAATCTCAATGCCGCTCATTCACACTGAAGTACAGCTGCAGATTCTCTAGGTCTCACTGAATTAAAGCAAGTCCGACTTGGTTCATTATATGGTCCAATTGCCTTTTAACCTGAGATCGGAAATCCCTAATCATCGAACAAGATCGGCGACAGTGACTGAGGATCCTTCCTGCAAACCTTTTTGCCAGGGTCCTGTGCTAAGTATTAGCAGTGTGAGAACAGAGGATACCAAAGGGTTAGATTGAGAAGACAATGATTTTGCTTAGTGAAGACCAAACCTTTTAAAGATATAAAAATTCTCCCCCTCCCCCACTAATTATCTTTAAGAAATAACAGCAAAGCAATAGGTAAATGACTACCAAAGCTTATTCTCATGGACTCATCTCACGTATATTTCTTACAGAATACCCCAGAGGAAACCTTTTTCCCAAAGCCCAGGGACTGGAAGGCTGAAATGATATGCTCCAGGAATTAAGGGAGCTGTCCTAGTAGCGCTTGGGTGGTTGGCTTTGCCCCACTACTTTGGAGGTCTTGGTAGAGAAGAAAATGGGTGAGTAATTGCAGGTACCTGTGGTCATATACATACAACCAGCCTGTAATAACCTTCTGCCGTGAGTAGGTTTTTAAATTCTTTTTTTTTTTTTAAAGGAACTGTCCTCTTTCTGTTTGCTTTTTTTCTCAAAGATTACCTTCAGTTCTTATTTTAAACAGCTATGCTTTTCTATGACCTAAACCCACTCCAAATTCACATGGGACGCCCTTCATGGGTTGAGGACTTTCGCCTTGAGAAAGCTCAAATATGCGACAGGTTTTGCCCAGTTTATATCTTACCTAAGAAAGTATTTGAAATGTATTCAGACACCTGGTTCCCAGACCGGCTCATCTCTGAAAGATGTGTCAGTTCCCGGTTCAGCATTCTTTTGAACTGTTTATGAAAAAAAAAAAAAAAGAATTATTCATCTTTAAAAACAGAGAAAATGATCATTGTCAATGTTTCCAACTTTACTTTCTAGGAATCAGGAGATTGGACCAACAGATAGCGTTGGATAAATGGTATCGATTCTACAGAACATAACATCCCCTTAATCTGATGCTATTCCAACACCACTTTAGGAAAGATTTCCTTAAGATTTCTTAGAATTGAGACCTGATTTCTTTTGAAGATGCAAAGACAGGAAAAGGAATTTAAAAATCATTTTACTTGAAAAAATGCAACTATTTTAAAAATACAGTTATTGGTACTTGACTTTAAAATTCATTTTGAGTTGGTAGGCTTTTTGGTGATAGGTTATGAAGTGAAAAGTTAAAGGAAAAAGGAAAGAAAAAAAATCACCCTTTAAAAAAAACAGAGTTGCATGAGAACAGGATTAAAACACATCACAGGATATTTAGATACAATGTAACATAGCTTTCAGAATAACCCCAGTGAGCTAAAGGAACACACGAATTAAATCATTATCCATGTCTTCTACTTCACAGAAAATAACGCGGCTCCCATGCTATCAAACACACACAGAACACAACCAAAGGCACCCACCTTGATATAACCCCAAGATACAGACAGCAAATAGTTAGCCTCAGGCATTTTGGATGCTCTCTTAGCCACAGTCCACAAATTGCTTTGAAAGAATTCAGTCTGGAGAGAGTGATCCTGAGAAATGGTCAGGAAAGCCCTGCAGATTCAGTGGTGAAATAGCCAAGACTTAGAAAAGATAAAGCCTCCATAATTGATGGCATCTCCTAATGGAAACAAAGCCGGTCTTCGCACTCCTTTCCTGCAGCAAGCAGCCTGCCCTGGGCTTATTCCCCGGCAGAGGAGGAGAATGAGATCAGATTGTGAGGGGGAGTGCGCAGCCTGTCCCGATGCGCTCAGCCTGCTGCCTGAAGCTCTCATCAATTATGAAGAGCCCTAGTGGCCACAGGGGCTTCCTGCCCGGGGGAGTCCTCCACTGGCCTCTGCAGAGAGCAGCAATCCTGCTTCCAGCAGGGGAAACACAGCCATCTTTTAAAAAGGAGAAGATTGAAATGGAGGAAGCCCCATGAATATTTAAGGAAATTTGAAGTCCTGCCCTCCCCCCTCGCTGCGAGGTGCTCCTTAACCCTCTCCCTCCCTGCAGGCCAGTCCTCTGCAGATGCACAGACAGCAGATGCACGGACAGCCCGGCCTCTCTGATTCTTTCAGAGTGACGGTGCATTGGATTCGTTCCCTTTCTAGACATTTTTTTAATTTAAAAGTGACAAAGGTTAGCACTGAAACAGCTTTCAGGTGAGGCTTGCAGTACATTTTTATTTTAACTGTAGCTTTGGGGGAGGGTTGTTTGCCCACCAATGGTGTGCAGTCACATTTAGCCTTCTTTTGCAATGAAATGGACGCGGGTGGGATGGATATGTTTCGTAGAGTAGCTCACTGGCGGTGTGCAATCTGCTGCACTCCTAAGATGCATTAACTCATTAATATGCATATGAGACTGCACTGGGCAAATGGATCAAAGCTGCTTAAGCTTTCCATCTAGGCTCTAAAGCGTGCTAGGAAGCATGAGTTGTCATTCGCTGAATGAATGACGAATGGGGTCACGGGGTTAGGGGTGGCTGTGCCTATCAGGTATTTTAGTGTTACATCTTCTTATTCATGTCAGAAACATTTAGGAGTTAATCCGTTTTTATTTCACTTTCACGACCCAGCACAAGCTGAGAAGGTCACTCCTTTCCTGCAGCTGTTGGCCCTTTCTCCTCGCCAGCACTGCAGCACCGGCAGAAGACATCCATGAAAGCTCCTGCAGTGGGGTTCCCTGCCTGGCTCCCCCACGCCTCTCCTCCCTCCGCTCTGCTCCCCCGCCTGCCCGGGAACAGCACGGCGCCACAGTCACAGCAAGGGCCTTCACGTGGGATTGGCTGTCTTTCAGGGAGGCGTCCCCTTCCAGTGGGCGTCCTGCATCCATCCGGCCATCCCAGGCCTGGGCTGTCCACCTCCTGTACCCAGAGAAGCCAATGCAAACCAGCATGGCCACTTGCAGGCGCCCTGTATTATGCGGGGTCCTCTTGAAGGCCCAGTAGCCCTCTTTCTAGGGAACCCCACTCACAGGCACGTGTGTTTTCCCGTGAGACAGTGTGTTCCTCACCACACCCAGGCACCTCTATGTCAATCATGTCAGCCAAGGTACATCACTTATTGAACTTCTGTGCACTGAGCCTTTTGCCTAAATCTCATGTCAATAATCTCTTTCTTTCTTTCTTTCTTTTTTTAACAATTCAAATGCTCTATTCCAACCACTTCTCCTCTTTACTTTCACTGAAGATTTAGGAGCAGAAAGATAAGTTGATATGCTCTGTCTGATCTGCTGAAATTTACCAAAGAAGCCAGCTTCGCTTGGACCATTGAAAAAATATCTTGCAGAAAGCATAAAGATACATGATTTGTCCCATAATTTTTCTCTGCACCAGTCTTAGCCAAAGGTAATATTTACCAACATGAATTGTTTTTTTGTTTTGTTTTGTTTTTTGGTATTGGGGATTGAACTCACAACCTCACGACTACCAGGTAGGTGCTTACACCACTGAGCTAAATCCCCGGCGCCAAAGGTAATATTTAAACAATTCCTTTCTCATTTTCTTTCTTTCAGTATCGCTGAAATACTTAGGAGTGTTTTGGAGTCACTTTTGTACTAGTTCAATAATGACATTTTATCATGTATTCAACTAATATTTGTTGAATACTTAAAATGGGAAGGCCAAGCAGTGACGATACAGCAGTTAAAGAACGAACGAGCCATGAAAAACTCTTCACGCGAGCTACAACAGCTGTAACTCTAGCAGAAAGGAACCTATTAGGGTACATGGGTTCACTACGACAGTTAACAGTCTGCAGAGGGTGGAGACAGCTCTATTAGCCATACCAGGGTCTAAACTGAGAAGACAGGGCCAGGGAGAAATTGAGCCAGAGTAGAAGAAGCAGTGATTTCCTTTTTCTTTTCATTCTACAGGTTCCTCTTGTGGGAGGACCCTACGGGACAGCTTGTCAACCAGTCCCAGCATGGAAACAGAGAGGCGACCCTCAAGTCCAGGACTGAGAACAAACCACGCCCTGCTCCTCTCTTCTCCTGATTGGAGAATGCAGAAGGGATCCCTGGGCTCATGTAAGTAGTTAACCGAGAAGCACCACCTTTCTTACTTCCACGCTTAAACAAATTCCCCTTAGGAGCCTTTTGCTAAGGGCATGGCACTGCAGTCAGAAAACAAAGTCATCCTCAGGCAACCCTAGGACACACAGCATGGTCAAGGACGCAAACAGAGGTCACTCAGTGTCAGCAGCCAACCCGGCCTTCTCAAAGTTGCTTAGCAACAACTCTTGGTTTTCCTCCTGTTTGTAACCGCACTGACTAAGGCAATCATTGCTCTCATCAAAAAACACTTATGAAGGGCCTACTTATGTTGGACTCTGTACAAAATAGGGGGAGGGGGCAGACATGGCCTTCCGGGGCCAGAGAGGGAGTGTCTTCACATTCTGAGTGAGGTAGCATCCCATCAGAAAGATGAGGGCTGGCCTCTGGGAGCAGACACTTCCAAGAATGGGACGCAGGCAACGCATGTTTGAGGTTAAGGCTGAGGACCCAGCTGCGAAGCTCAGCCTCCCTCGGCTCACAGCGTCTGACTTGCATGTGGGGTCTTTATGGGGAGTCAGAGGCAGCCCCGATGCCACGGACCAACCACAACTTTCATTTTCATTTCTCACTGAGGGTCTTGTGAGGTCACGGTGCCTCCCCTATGCGAAATGAGGCTGACGCATGATCTTAGGGTCTCAGTCAGTCCCAACCTTTCATGATTCTGTGATAAACTTTGTGTCAGCTTCCTATGGTTTGGGCAAATTATTCACTAGCAACCAATACGTCCCCAAAAATAAAACTACCTCTATAGTACTGAGAAAAAGAGCAAAATATAAGAAATGCCTCAGTTGGTAGGAATGAGTAAGTCACTAACAAAGGGAGAGAGGATTGATCACAAAGGTTTTACAGTCTAAGACTTTTGGGGTCTCCCTGTCTATTTATCAAGTTAAGGATGTAGTCCGGATAGGAAGGTAAAATGGGTCCCAATTCAAGTTGTATCCCGAAGAGTTTTGAGACTGAAAGAGAATGGACATTATTTCCTTCATCAGCCGCAGTACAGAAATCCACAAACAAAAGCTCACTATATCAAAGATAAATGGGTCTCCAATGTCCGATGTACAGAGATTCTACTTTTCTTTAAGAATGTGTCTTCACAAGAAAACCCTGTTAGAGCTTACTTAGAAGTGATGTCCCCAGAGGAAGTGGCCAGAGCCCCTTTTCAACACAGACAAGCAAAGTCGTGAATGAACCCTTATGACAAATCCTGCCAGTGCTTCCCTAAACTCCCAATGCTAGATTTGCAAATGCTGTTTTAAAAAGTACAGTTAGTTTTTGCAAAAGGAAGAAGGCATCATTTTCTATATAAATGATTGAGCAGTATTTACCTGCAATATATCTTTTCTATAAAATCATCTGTGATTTTCTAAACAGGCTTCCTTCAGAGTCAGAAATGACTGAATAGATCCAGTAACTAGCAGCAGTTGAAAATCAGTTACATCTCGTTCGACGGCTCCATTTTTCTTTAGTTTCAACACTGTCTACGGAAAATAGTTTCTCCTGGGCCAATTTCTCTAAAGGGACAGAACATTATCATTTTTCTATGTTTCTCTGCAGAGGACAAAAGCTGTGTGAAGACCCACAGAGAAGCCGGGCGCATCCTGCTAATGAAGCAGTCACACCGATCTCCCAGCGTGGATACGGCAGTGACTCGAATCTGTGCAAATCTGAAATTTGGTGTTTTTGTATTTCTTGGAGTAAGCAATCCAGACAGGAGATAATATAAGGATACACTATCAAGTACACAGAGGAGCTGCTCTTAAGACTAATCTCAGTCTGTTCGGGGCGAATCCTAAGTGATCAGACACACCCTATCAAAGACTGAAGCACCAGCCAGTCTCCTCAGTGATAACCTCTTCGTGAAGCCAGTAGGAGAAAATTGTAAGGATGGGGGAGAAGGTGCCAAAGAGAGGAAGACAGCTCCGTGGTGCCTCCCGTGGGTGGCCATCGACGTAGGAGCCCAGCTGTGAGACAGGCGCCTCACTGTGTGGGATCTTCCTGTTTTTGCAGTCAGAAACAACTGCCAAAGTCATTAAAGTCACAATGACTTTGTTAGGGACTAACTTTTGACTCAGATTTTATACTTTGTTAGTCATAACTTTATAAGAATTCCCGGGCAGCAGGAAAGCAAATGGGTTGAAAATTACTCCCAAAAAAATCACAAAATGCTGGTAGTGGCAGAAAGCAGTTGAAACTGGTGGCGTAGGTCGGTGAGAAATGATTCCTAGCAGAGCTCGTCTCTGTTTTCATCCTACAACTCCCCAAGCATGTGATCTGAGTGAGATGAATCGCTTCTTGGCACTTACCTTCTTCAGCAATGGCTTCAGTTTCTTTAGTTGCCAAGTGGCTAATTTCTGAGGTCTCTTGTGATTAAAAAAAAAATTTTGTATCTTTGACGAGAAGACATGAAGTCTAAAGAAATGGACTTCAATTTATAAGAGCCTGTGCTTTCTTTTGCAAATTTGACTTAAAATATAGAAGACCCGAGTAAGGTCTTAGCGAGCTTAGCAAGATCATGCCTCAAAATAAAAAAAATAAATAAATAAACAAATAAAAGCAGGGGAATGCAGCTCAGTGTAGAGAATCCCTAGGTCTGATCCCCAGGACCACAATGAAAAACAAACAAACAAACAAAAAAATTAAAAGAAAAAATGGAACATGGAGATAGTGTACTTTCTCTAAAACCTTTAATGAACTTGTAATTCATTAAATTTTTTTTTTAAATCACAAGAGACCTCAGAAATTAGCCACTTGACAACTAAAAGAAACTGAAGCCATTGCTGAAGAAAGTAACTCGTAATTCCCAACATATCAGGTTATCTGATACGGTGTATCTCATCTCTTCCCTCCTTTCTGTCTCCCCATAAGCTTTGTCATAATAACGGATTTCCCTTATTTGAGAAACAAGTGACCTAGAGCAGAGCAGGTAGGTGGCCAGGTAAGGAAGGAACAATGGCCATGCCATCGCTTACGAATGCAGACTCAGCCAGAGCCCGCGGGTCCAGGAGGGGATGGAGCTCTGGCAAACACCAGGAACACGTTGGGCAGCACCCACTGCCTGTGGGCCAGCCCGGAAAGAAACTCTGCCAAACACATCAGCGTGGAGAGGTGGCGCTTCTCAACCGCCCCGCGATGCGGTGACCACAGCAAATAATGAAAAACAACAAGAGCATCTCTACGTAAAATAGTGGCATTCATGATGAGGCAAAACTGGAATGAATCCCATCTACTGGGTAGAAGATGAGCATTTTCTCAAGGGAGGTATGGAACAGATCTCCAGACTTTTAGTTCAGAGAACTGAAAAAAAAAATTGAAGACAACCCCTCTACAACTTGAGACTAGGTCCTGATTAACCCTCAAAATCTTTAACTATTTCTTCCTTTTTCTCTATCCCCTTTGTTGCCCACTTTTCTTAGAGTTTCTAAAATCATTTCAAGAGGAGACATGACACGCATTAGTAGAACTCTAAAATATGAGTTTTCTTAGACCCATAGCAATTCCCATAAGAACACTGGTAGCAAACTCTCATGACCCACTGTTCCCAGAACTCTGGAGGTTGTGCAGTGACATAACTGAATGGGCAAATGACACCTAACAGGTGATGCGTAAAGCCTGATATATCTGTTTCATTTCATACTTTATAAACCATGTCCAATATTTATTACATATTACACGTCATATATTATTTACTGCATGTCATGCATTACATATTGTATACATTCTATATACTTCACAATATATAACATTGTTATTATATCTGTATATAGTGAAATATGTAGAATTTCCACATAAGTAGGGCTGCCAGATGTAGCAAACGAAAAATCATGACGCCCAATTACATTCAAAATTCAAATTAACGTTTTTTTCATTACTGGGGGTTGAATCTAGGGTCATCACGTTGAGCTTCATCCACAGCCCATTTTTTAATGCTTTTATCTTGAGACAGGACTCATAGAGTTGTGAAACTGCCCAGGCAAGACTCAAACTTGTGACCCTCCTGCCTCAACCTCTCACAGAGCTGGATTGCAGGGTTGTGTCACATGCTCAACAAAAAATTCCTTAGTATATGTATGTTACAGATAGTATGCATCCAGGTATTCAACAATCAAGCCAGTTGTGGCACACGCCTGTAACCCCAGTGCTTGGGAGGCTGAGGCAGGAGGATCACTCTAAATTTGAGGCCAGCTTGGGCTACAAGGCCATCCTGAACTGCATAGTAAAACCTTGTCTCAAAAAGACAAAACAAAAAACAAAAAGCAAAAAAAACCCAGAGATTCAAAGATCTACACTCATCAGAATGTGCCAATTTAGAGGTATTATATAATATTTTTAGATAATTAAACCTTTCAAACTTGTTTTGACAAAAGCTTTTCGTTCTGAGAAACTCAAGGTTGACATCAATTCCTGGCACCTGACAAGATGATTTTGTCGACTTCATATTCCCCTTTAAATTGTCTGTTAACAGAAAGTACAAAAGGTGGTATTTTAGCACACTTTGAGTGCAGGCATGATAAATACAGCAGGACCCCTTTTTAACCAATGGCCGATATCATTGTAGCAACTGAAAAAAATCAAATAACCAAGGTACATCATTAATCGCTTGTCTGCTTTTCCATCCGGGCCTTCTCCAGCGTTTTCCATGCAGGTATAATGGCTAATGTTTACTGCAGGCTTCTGAGTGAGAGGCCAGCCTGCAGGACACGGATGACACTCCGGAGTAGATGGCCAAGGAACTTTTCTCTCCCTTCCGGAACTTTTCTCCCCCAGAATCCGATCTGACCCCTGCACCCTCCAGTCTGAAGTCCTCTCCTGGTGAGTGGGAAACAGGACCTGCGCTTCAGGACCTTTGTATCTGCTTTGAAGTCAGTTACATGGGACAGGAAACCTTCACCCGCATAGACTTACTTTAGTTTTCATAAGCTATAAATATCGGTCATGATTCTTTGTAAGGACCAATTTCCATTTTTGGTCGACAACATCTCGTGGGCTATTTTAAATCCTGTTTTATAAAAATTCCCAGTATGTTTGCACTTACAAAAATCTACCCTCGCTTGTGTTTGAAATTATTGTATTACTCCACACCCTTAAGGGGAATGTGTAGTGTGTAGGGTTTTTAATATTAATTGCATTCATTTACATACACGGTGTTTAATATTAATTATATTGATTTTTTGTGGTGACTTTCTCATACTCCTTAAGCTAAAAAGACAAGGGGAGGTGTCAGAATTGCCTGCAAATCACTGCTCCTGGATTAGCATTTTCTCAGGACTGGGATGGCCCACCGCAGTGGCAATTTTCAAGGTCAAATCTGAGGTCTTTCATGTACATGAATGAAAACCATGGGCCACCCCAACCTGTCCTTTCCTTTCCTGAAAGCACTATCTTCTCTATCTTGTATTTTGGGAACCTCCATGGTAGATGTATACGCACGCAAATTGAACAGAATCTGCCACAGGCAGGAGGTTTGCATGGATCTGTAAATCATTAAGGATGAAAACAGCAATCTCAAATCACTTTAGTCTGCGAACAAAGAGAGCGAAACTTGTTCCACAGTTTGGTTTTCCTGCTATAGCCGCCATAACTAAGAGGAGGTAGATGCACACGTTGAACAGCTCCATACCACATGACGTATGGGTTTACTAGGTCCACGGCAGTCACAGAGGCAATGTACGATCAGGTGAGGGGGACTGGGGCTGACTGCACATCACAGCACCACGGCACAGATACACCTGCATGTCAATCCACCTGAGTCTGTAACTCAGCCCAAGAAACTATGAGAGAACGCAGAGACTAAGTTTTTCCATTATTAAAATGGGAAAACTGGAAATTATACATGTAGGGTTGGTCAGGTGTTTGAGACCATGTGGGTACTCTACTTCACAGGATTTGGACCGGAAATGAGATTTTGTCTCTGAACTTTACAAGAATCCGAGTTCATGGTATCTTTCTCACCTTGGATTTGCCTGTGGGTGGAGGTTTCGGTTGGTTCTTTGGCACTTTAACTCTTTTCATGTTGAAAGTAGCTTATATAATTAACTAGAGAATTCCCACAGCATGCCGCCGCAGGTGTGATGCAGGGCCCTGTCATATAGATTATGTGACACAGGACTTACTCATAGGAGTGCAGGCTTGATGGTTGACATTTAGATTATTCACCCGTCTAAGGAGTGTAAAACCAGAATGGCCAGAAAGATAGATGAAACACGTCAGATGAAAACCATAACCCGAAAGGGCCTACCACAGTTGGAGCCACACCATAAAGAAAGCATATTGAGATTCAGCTGTCAGGACCTCTATCTATGCTTGCTTCCTTGGCTAAGTCAATTATTTCAAATTGGGGGGTTTTTAGGACTCTTTAGATATTGGCCAAGGTCATGAATAACCACAGATTGCCTGGTATAGGGAGAACTGCACCACAGATGTGTTTTGGTCATATTTTCACAGTGGGAATTAATCCTGGAAGGGATGGGGATGGATTGAACACGCAGTGGGGTAAGAGGTGGGTCCCCAGTGAGCGAAGAATGGAGAACACAGACCTGCACCCCCTAGAGCGTGACCATTCCCCTCCATTAACGCGCACCTTTACCCTGCGGGGGAGATTCGAGGGGTTGCTGTGAACCAGACAGGGGGGTTCTCATCCAACCTAACAATTAAAAAAAATATGGAATTAGGTGTGGCAAGTACCTCCGTGTGTAGTCTGCTGCACAACAGGAAAGAGATTCCTGGGTTCTAGTGGGTTTTCTACTCCTAACTTATTTGGTTCTAGGCAACTCAGATTAAGTCTCTGAACCTCATGCAAGGTTCACAAAGGTATTTATTTAATTGCTTACCACATACCTAGAGCTAATCTCAAGGCTGAAGGTATAATATAAACATGGTAGGTACACTATAAAGCCCCATGGTAGATAATACGAAGTCCCTCCTAAGTTTATATTCTAATGAGTAAAAACCAAGGTTTACAACTGAAAACAAAACCCATAAATTGTTATGCCAACAAACTGCTGAGATGAGTAACGGGAGGAGATTCCCCTAAAAAGATAACATCTAAATTGAGGTCTGAAAAAAATGAGAAGGAGCCAGTGCTGACATCTAGCTTCCAAATTCTATGATTATATGTTTTGTTAACAGGTGACAAGGATACAGTAAATTACTCTGCCAATTTCCCTTTAGTTTTAATTTTTAAATCATTGAACCTTGAGACAAAGAGAGGAACATCTGACTCTAAGCCTCAAGATTTGCTGAAGGATTTGCATAAAAAAGTATTTTTTTCTTTATCTTTTGGTGGTGGTGAGGATTGAATGTTGGAGCCTTGCACTGAGTTGCAACCCCGGCCTTTTTTTTTTTTTTTTTTTTTTTTACATTTTATTTTGAGACAGGCTAAGCGGCCAAATTGCCTGGGCTGGGTTTGGACTTGCTATCCTCCTGCCTCAGTCTCCTAGAGTGCTGGATTCCAGGCAGGCACCCAGCATAGCCAGTGCAGTTCTCTGTCTTGAATCTGGGATTTGCTTTTGCAAATGGGATCTAATAAGACTTGCTCATGGTGAGTATCCATGAGAACAGAGGCGAAAGTCCACGGACATGGAAGTGCTCTTCAGATATGTTTCCTCCCCATGCTACCCTGGCCATGGCCACATGGAAACGACAAGTAGCCGGACACTTATCGGGTGGATGGCTCTGTATTTAATACTGCACCCTGGTCTATAGGGAGTTTTGAGCTTTAAATGAGGAAACAGACCTTGAAGTCAGCATTTCCTTGTAACCAAGGTTGCATCAGGCAGATTTGGAGTTTTCTGGGAAATGTAGTCTGGATCATGTGGTTAGATTTGGAAAGCAGTGATTGAAACAACAACACAAAATCTTTCCTGGATATCTATGTATCATAAAAGAACATATATTTTACTCACGTAAACACAACATATTTATCTTGTTTTTTTTTTAAAGAGAGACTTTATTTCTGCCCATTGGATTACCTTTTTATTTTTTGGCAAAGTTCTTTATTTTAGCAAAGTGCTTTATTAAGGGTTCTAAAAACTCTTTTCTCAAAAATCAGTATATAGCTTCTTCTAGTTGGCGACTTTTACTATGTAAGACATATAACACATTGGACAATCATCTTAAGACTTTCAACACACCAAAGAGAAATAGTAGCACAATAGGACTTTTAACTAATTCCAATAAAAATAAATTCTCTGAGTTTAAACGACAGTGACTTTTAAATTAAAAAAAAAAAAAACACAGGTAAATCTAGAGATCTCCTCAAGGAAGCACGCAGGCAATATGTGAAAAAGATGCAAATCAGCTTTATGCAACCGGATCCCAAGTGTTAAAACACAGCAGGGGAAAATTCAGTGGTAGCTCGCCTGTCAAGAACAGGATAATGTAGTGGCCGGGCCAAGGGCAACATGCCCACTGCATCAGTCAACACAGATGTATCTAAATCATCTGACTCATTGCAGGAGGGAGCCAGGGCAGGCGGGAGAGGCTGCCGCAGAGGGGCCCTGCACCCTTCCAGCTGGTTGAATGGACAGCACCTGGCCGGCTGCTTCCACTGTGGCCTACAAGGGGGATGTTCAGAACTGTAATCTGTCTCATTAGTGCCCTGCTGGATTTCTCTAACTTCTCCCAATCAGAAGGAACTTGTACATTACTGCTCAGTAGGCTAAGGTGTTCCAAGTTTGAAACATTCTGGAAGTGCTGAAAGAATTTCCATCACGTCGTGCTGATCGGTGGGGTTCTTCCCACTGCCTGTCCCAGTAAGGGGTGAAGTAGGATAAGTTACCAAACGTGTCTACATCAGCAAACTTCTTCAATGGTCCAGTTAGAATTGCATGACTTTCTAAAATAAAATACATCCCAAATCAACTGCAGTCCAAGGTTCTGAGTTTGATTTCCAGCACAAATAAATGATCAACTGTCACTAACAGACAAAAGCTTTACTTTGCTTTTTCTGTCCTTCCTTACAGTGAGAAAGAAACCGAGCTATTGCCTCCTTGACGCTCATAGCCTTGATACTATCCCAGTCTCAAACATTCTGAGACGTGATTTCAGGTCTTGAGAGCCTGTACTCTAGAGCAGACAAAATGAATATCTCAGATAACTAAAATGCTAGCTGTGATGTCGACTGATAAAATGGGTAAGAGGACGGGTGATGGGAATCTGACGAAGGATACAGAAGAAAAGATTTCAAAAAAGAAAGCCAAAGAAAGACTGCACAAAAAGACAGGTCACAGATTGGGCCTGATGACGTGTGTAGGCCAAGGGGAAGTTTTCTAGGCAATGAAATTACAAAAGTGGTGTAAATACCTATACTTCTTCATTTTCAAGTGATAAAACTCTGAGTTTTAAACCTTTGTTTTCAGGAGGATTTCTGACAGGAGGGTAGAGAGGAAGTTGAAAGTCCACTCTGTGATCAATAGGAACTACTAAATTTTAGGCTATGTGCTTTTCATTGTGTCTCTTCCTCTCACCCTAAAATAATTATTCTGGCTCTTATGTGCTTTTTTTTTCTATCTCCTTTGAAATATTTTAGCTTTTTAAACTCAAGTCTCGTGTATCTTATTCCAATAGCCAAAACACCAAACTTGCTCATTCAAGAATTAGGACTTTTCTTCTCATTTTTGAGACTATATGCTGACAAATTTCTCTTACTTTGCCCTATTTTACAATACAAATAGTGACTAGAAATGAGGTGTCAGAATGTCAAGGTTATTTCAGGCATGAGATAGTTTCCTTTAATAAGCATTGTACCAACACAATCAACTCTCTCCAAGTCATTTTCTCTTCATGATTTTTCTTCATCTTCTCATTTTAATAATTAGATTAATAGATCAATATTGATATTTTATAGCAAAATATTGTAGGACCTAATAGAGATCTAAATTCTAAATGAATACTAAAGCTCATCTTCAGCTGCCTAAATACATCAAAGTATGTCTCTATATACTGCAAATGAGATTTACTTGATTTAAAATCCTTACAAATCATTAATTACATTGATATTGTTTCTCTAGGGTATTTGTGATAGGACTCAAGCATCAAGAGAGCAGTTGGGTTGTGAGAACCTTACAGTGAGCCCTTGAGCAGAAATGATCTAGAGTCTACGCAAGGGTCAAACTGAGATTCCCATCCTGATTTTATGATTCCAAGACATAGCTCTGATACATGATAGAAAGAATTCAGAGACTGGGGTACTTTTATACCAGGAGGTAAAAATCTCCGATCTCATCTTTAGAGTCAGAGAGAGGAAAGGAAAAATAGAAGTCGAGGGCAGTTACTCAGACCACAAGACATTTTTACTACTAAAACTCTGGCAGTAGGGTGAGAAAACAAGCAGGGAACAAAAGCTTTAGAAACGTTCCTGCCTTTTCACTCACTGATGCCATTTGGGAGGGAATCTCATTTAATTTAAGAAAATAACCAGCAAGCGTATCAAGTCATAGTGACGAGATGCTGGAAACATTACTGCAAATGGGTCAGTTATTAACAGTACATTATTCACTGCTAATATCATGTAGACATTAAATATCAGTAATGGAAATTAATATGAAGAGATAGCATAGTGTTGTTTTTGGCTGAAAACATTGGAAAAAGTTATCTAGAGGGCATCATCTTAATGAATGCTGAGAATATTAATCTCAGTTGCCTTTGTAAGATGAGATATTTTCTAATTGTTTATAATTTTTTTTTGAAATTCAGAAACTAAAATAATAAAAAGTGAAGAAAATCAAGGAGAACAGAAACATTTCAAGTAATTCATTACAACTATTTCTTCTCACATTTTGATCATCAAATTTTAAGTATCCTAAAACTGTTTTCTCTACTTGAAATGATTGAGACATGGATAGCTTTTACTGTCTGGAGAATAAGAAGCTTGGAAATCAACCGACTCTAACAAGAAACTGTGCCAGGCCTCAACCACGTGTCACCAGCCTTTTGCTGAAGATGGAACTATAATCAGACCTGGACCTTAAGACCTTCCATCCCAGGAATTATCCTGCCGATTTCTGGAGAAGTCATGCTGTGATGTAACTGCTTTTCTACGAGATGGTACTTCAGACTTCACAAAGTTCTTTGGCGTGCCTTAAACATTTAATCCTCACTTTTTTAATGAGAAAATCCAAACTTCAATTTTCTTATCCATAGCATGACTTCCAGGGGTTCATACTTCAGGCTCCCCCTGAGTTGTGTTCTAAGATCTTACAGCTATGCAACTATGTACAACGATTAACTAGGGAAAAAAACACTCATTTTTTATTTGACTTACTGAATTTCACTATCCTCAGCGACCAAAGGTATTAATAGCTGCCAAATTAACACTTCACTTTGTCTTGTTTGACTCGCTTTACCATCACCAGTGTGGTTCAGTTGGAAATACATTTTTATTTAGTGACAATTTCTCTCCTTACTGTTTTAGTTCTAAAACAAATACTTAAAATTTATCTATTTTTTAGATATTGGAGGGCGATATTTCTTGCTCTAAGTCTGAAACTTTTGAGTTGATTTAATCATTTTTACTTTAGGTATCTGCACTCCAACTATTTTTATAATTCCTTAAGTTTGTAGCATTATGCAAAATACTTTGGGAAAAGAAATTTGGGAATGTGACCAAGGTTTTTCATAATCAGTTTAAAACTTACTTATACTTCGAATAGTTTTAATTATTTCAAAAGGTCAAAGTAACTGAGCTACAAACATGAATTTATCTAAATAAATTTTGCTAAACTTCAATCTCGGTTCAAAAGTGGTGCATGCTAAGACCGCAGGTGATTAGGGGAAGGGAAAACTCTGTGACCAATGAGCAGAATGGCATGGTTTATAGCTTTAAAATTGACTCCACAGAGAGGAAAAGATGAACAGGTCCTCCCCAAAAGAGAAACAAAAGAAACAGGAGTTTTACTGTTTTCTTCATTTCAAAATAACCTAACAGTCCTTTCTTTGTGGAAGCACTTTGGCCACTTGAAAGTAAATCAAACAAAGGAAGTTACAGTAAAATACCCAAGAGACTAAGCAGATTGGCACCAGTTGAGGGGAACATCACGTACACGTGGGCAGGTCATGGGGGGCCGGCGTGGCCCCGAAGAGGGGCCCTGGCAGGGTGCGCAGAGAGGTGCGTCAGTGGTGGGGACAGTAAGCACGTGACACCTCTCCCCTGGGGCACAGGTTATCCTGGGATCTTCTGTGCGGAGCTTCCTGGCTTCCCAACCCTGAGCTGTCTCCACTGGCAGAGCCCACTGTTCCTCGGAAGTGAAACACTTCAGCAGAATTATGCAAAACCCTTGGCCTTTCTTTCAAAGACAGCAATGACATGGAACTTGGTGGGCTTTAGACTGTAAAAAAATGCCCTTTCCCCCAGAGAAAAAGGCAAGAAGGAAGGAAACAAAATGGAAACCAACGTTTGTGCCATTGGTGTACTGCAATTCTGTCTTTCTAGACTAGTGTTTTAGATTGCTACTTGATAATCTAAGCATCCAATTGTTTTTCCCATGTGGAGAGTGAGGCTCCCCTTAAAATGACTTATTTATGAGATTTTGAGAACATAATGCCCTCTTATCAGCTTGCCAGAATTACCAAAACCAAAGGTAACACCCTCATTTCATCCCTGTTTGCCTTTTAGAGATTAGTCCATTTAGGAATTTATGAGTGAGGTAGCAGAAAGATTGGGCTGCAAGGTTAGAATTCAGTGAAGGAAATCGTTCCATATTCTAATGTGGAAGTATTCTAGTTAAACAAAATAGAAGTAGATGTTTTCAATATTGTTATTTACATTTCTAAGAATGTTTCACAATACATCTCCTTCTTCCTTCTGATCTATGTTAGTGAGTTGTGTTTCCCAGCTAAGACTAGCCAGTCTACAGGCTGGAAATCGGTAGGTATGGATTAGAATTTTGAACCAGACTGAAGCAATGATGGCCAGAATTGGGAGAATACAGACTCCCATCAACCACCACCAAACTCCTTTAGAAGAATTATTAATTACACCTAAATGCATTTCTATGTTTTTCTATTTTGTTGGGATCATTGCTGGTTAGTCAGATAACTTTGGATAAGAATGCTGACTCTCTCTGTCTCGGCCACGGTCTCTCTCTGTCTCTGTGTCTCTGTCTCTCTCTGCCTCTGTCTGAACATCTCTCTCTGTCTCTGTCTCTCTGTGTCTCTCTGCCTCTGTCTCTCTGTCTCTCCCTGTCTCTGTCTCTGTCTCTCTCCTTCTCTACCTCACGCATGTTGCTAAGCAAGTGTTGAACAGTACTCCCAGCCATGGCTCCCTTTTCCATACCTTGGATAAGTCATTTCTAGTCTTTAAGTCTCGCTTTACCTGTCTGCAAAACAGGGATGATAATAGTACCTGCTTGAAAGGGTTGTTAAAAAGTCATTTGGGCAATGAATATGGAGGTCGAGCAATTGCGTAGTGCGGCTTAGAGGAGTGTGCGTGACAGCCCCTCTGCCTGACCTGCTCACCTCCTGGGCCGGTGAGCAGGAGGAGGGAGACAGGCCGAGGCTCTGAAGCATGGAGTTCAGGAAAACGCCCCTTCTTGTGCTAAGGGTGCCGAGGGTGGCACTGCTCTTATCACTGTCTTTGAAATTTAGGCCAATGTGGCATGAATGCCTTCCAACTATTGGTCAGCTGCCTGCCATCAACTGATGACAGAGTATGAAGATGAATCTGTCAGCCAGAAGGTCTGCTGCCTCAGCATCTGCTGGGTCCGGCATATCCCATAGTTTTTGAGTGTTCTGTTATATAGAAAACAACTCTCCCCACCCTGAGACAATCCACCCATCTCGATTGCTGTCCTGGTCACACAGCCTGGTTTCCAGATGGCTCTAGGCTGGACTGGGGGGGACTGTGGGACTCTCTTCTGTCCCCTCCAAGAACACAGGCAAGGATCTGCCTCTGTGCCAGGTGCTCAGCACCCCAGCACAGCTGCACCTGAGAAACTAGGAGGGCTAACTTCCCCGGCGACTGTGCCTGGGGGCCGATTCCAGCAGGCCTTAGGAGAGGCGTGCAGGTTTCCTTAGCAAACCTTTACCAAATGGCTAAGTCCTGGTGCTTCGCTCTAAAGAAAATAGTGAGAACAGCACTTCACCGTCACCAAGCAGGCTCAGATCTTCACCCTCGACATGAAATCGTCCCAGAGCACCGCTGGGAGAGAAGGAAAAGTTCAGAAGAGGGCATCGGGGGGAAGTTAGGACAGGGACAAGTGACTGGACACAACTCCCTATGAACTATCACAATACATCCTTCTTTGCACAAACCTTCAACATGCAGAGTACCTGTGATACTTTCAACATTCTTTTCACCCAAAAGTCCCGGGAGGGGAGCTATGCTGCTGGGTAAAGGAGGCAGAACCTCTCCCTTTCCCTGTCGTCAGTCCCAGCGACGCCTCCCTGCAGCCGTCCTGGGCCAGCTTCCCTCAGCCGCCCTTGCTGCAACCCTGTACTTTCCGACTGCTCTGTCAGGAAGGGGACAGGAAATTCTAGTCACCCTCACAGCAGCTGCACCATTCCTGCTATCCTCCTCCAATGACGTCGGTTGGCTTTGGCGACAGGAGGTCAGGAACTGAGCCACGGCGAAGGTCAGGGGGAGAGGTCACTGTTTGTGCGCCGTTGGCCGGGGATCCTGCTGGGGCTGTTTGCTCTCTTCCTTTCTATACCGTTTCTCTTTCCGTTCCTCTTTTTTTATACTACAGAGCCAAAGCATCCTGTTTTCAAAACACTGGGCTGTTTTGCCACGGAGCGGTTCAGGCTCCAGTGCCTTTTGCTAAACTTCAGATCGTTCTTCTAAGTCAGGAGGTGATGAACGTTGAAACACAGAAATCAGTGAGTGCATCTCAGGTGGGATCTGCCATTAAGCAGAACCCTTTGACAGGGCCCCCGGCACCGGGCTGACGGCAGGAGGCTTGCACGCGTCCCTCTCACCGAGCCAAAGTGTCATTGCCTTGTGAATCCCCCCCTGACCTTACTCCTCTTCTTGCCACGTTTTGGAGAAAATGATCTGCAGCGTGAATCTACCTGGCTGCAACTTTCTCTCAAAGTTTGCAGTTCTGTTTGGCCTGGGGCCAGCACTGAGAAGACTCTGCTTTTGTAAGTCACAGAAACAGTTCTTCAACTCCCTCGCCCTGAAGTACACGTGGGAAAGGTAATTATAATCTTTGAGGCCAGGCATGGAATCTTTGAGGTCAGGCGTGGTGGCACACACCTCTAATCCCAGCACTCGGGAGGCTGACACAGGACAGTTGCCACAAGTTCCAGGCCAGCCTGGGCTACATGGTGAGTTCCAGGCCAGCCTGGGCTGCATGGTGAGTTCCAGGCCAGCCTGGGCTACATGGTGAGTTCCAGGCTAGCCTGGGCTACATGGTGAGACCCTGTCTAATAAATAAATAAATAAATAAATAAAAATTTGCAATCTTTGAGCTACTTGATCTCCTTCAGACTATAAAAGAGTCAAGGGAAATGATCCAATAAATAAAAAAATTGAGGCAAAGCGTGGCCCTACCCAGATGAAGTGAACAGTAAGATCACTTGCTTTCCCCCCACCAGAATCTAAAATAACTCCCCACCATTTGCATGTGGACTGGCACCGGGTCACCTGCGCTGACCGCAATGTGCAACGCTGGGTCCCCTCGTGGACACTTGTACGTCTTACACTAGAAACAAAACTCAGCAGTCACTTAGCTCAAACAGGAATAGGGACATAGAGGATTTTTTGGTGTGTTTGTTTTCTTTTTTCAAAACTTGCAGATGCTGTTAATAAGTGATCATCTACTGAACTCACATCATTCATTAGGTACCTTGCTAAGTGCTAGAAGTTCATTATTTGAGTCCACTCAGCACCCCGATGGGGTGGGTACTGCTCTCATCCCTGTTTCAGGGGTCAAGAAACTGAGTCTTACAGCAGTTAAGGAAGTTGACCCAAGTCAAAGGTTACAGACCTACTCGGAACCATGATTCGCCAAATCCCAGCTCGTAGCCTTCATATTCTCCCTCTGTAAAACATCTCCGCACTCACTTCCAGCTCTGTGCCTCGCATTTGCTGAGAGGATGACTCCTCAAACAGCAACTTGGATGGGAGCCTCAAATCATTTAGACAACATTTAAAGTGGAATGTGGATTATTCTTATCATGGGGAATGCAGTCACCCCCAAAACTAGTATAGATCAAACTTCTTTTTGGTAACAACAGTAACATTCTCTATTGCATTATATCACATGAGCCATGGTTTACATTATGCTCAACTCTACCCAAAGCAACTGTCTGAAAAGTTAAAATGCAAAGCAGAGAGCGAAGTAAAAAGGGAGCTGTTTTTTTTAAGAATTGAAATTGACTTCAGCTGTCAGGTGGGTGCCCTTCCTCTCCTGGGGTAACTGCTTTGCCCTACAATTTCCCAGCTGCAGATTTCGGAAGGAGGTAAGGCCACAGCCCCCTGCTGAACCTGTCAACACCAGGGGCCACCCTTTCTCGGGGGTGAGCTCCATGCAACTTTCATCGCTTCCTGCCCACGACTCCATCAAGGAGAAGGAGCCCGAGGGATTGGCGATCTCACAGGGACCCACACAGAGCCAGGTGGTGCAGCCTTATCAGCTATACTGCTGAACAGGAAGCGATTTCAAATAAGACCACATCCCACGTCAGCATCCCAGGCACAAATGTGGTCAGAGTGCCACGATAGCTTAACGCACAGCGCGAAAAAGGAATTGCGACTTGTATTTTCTCTGGGAATATTCTTTTCCTCCTCCTGCAGGTGGCTGCCCACTTTAGCTGGCCATCAGCCCCCCGCCCCCGTGTCCACAGTGGTACAACATACTAAAAATGACCTCCAAATATTCAACCTACGTGTTGCGTAGGTATCAGTGTCAGATCCGAGGGCCCAGAGTATCTGCTAGGGCTTCCTAATAGGTCAAGCAAGTGTGAAAGTCCTTCTACGCGGAGTCCCAGTGTGGTTTGGAGAAGTTACGCAGTTCAGGCCCCCTCATGGGGAAGGAGTTAGTTGAGTTTTACACCAGCCTGGAAAGTCCCCAAAGTTAGCCCTTAGTCGAGAGTTTCAGCGAAATCAGTAAAAGATATTTAAACTTCAATGTATCCTTTTCCTATTTCCACCCCACTAACCTGAACTCTGCACTAAAATTTCACGAAGGGTCTTAGATTCGCCCTTTCATCAATCAATAAATGAAGGGCTCCCGAGTGGGAAGGGTCCCCCTGCCGAGACCACCACCTTTCAGAATCCTTTAAGGATGTTCTGCTTCCTCTCTCCAGAGCTCTGACCAGGAGCCAGTGAGCCTGGATTCAAAGCCGACACTTTGAACCCCAGGGAAGGAGGAGGGAGGGACACGCATTCACTGAGCCCCACGGCTGGTGCCTGGTGCGGGCTTCTAGCCAGGTGTGCTGTGAATCCTTCCCCAGCCTCAGAGATAGGAGAGAGACGGTAACACAGTGCTTCCGGCTAGAACGGCTGGAGGGCCTGGAAATGTGCTCTTGGGAGGGTCCAGATCAGTGATGGGGAAGCTTTCACAGACGAGAGCCCAAACAGCAACACCAAGCCCACTTACTTATCGCCAAGCGCCAGCACTGCAGTTAACCCTGAATACTGAAGTTTTAGTTTAGAAAAAGTAACTTGCACATTAACATCTTTGGTCTTAAAAGAAAAACAAATAACACGCATGCCATAGGTTCACCACCACTGGTAGAAGGTCAAGCCCTTTGTCAGAGCATGCTTGCATATGTATGTATTTATGAAACTCTATAACTCTTACTACCTATCCTATATATACATTTTTTCCTCTAAGGAAAAAGCAAACAAACATAAAACAACACCAGGCAACCCCTCTCGCTGTATAACTTGTATAAAGTAGAACTCTAAGCCTGCGTGTTAAACAAATGATATGATAGATAATTAAAGTTCTGCAAGAATAAGTTTCATCTAGATATTGCAAATAAAACCTTTAATTTTGCAGTATGGGTGGAACTTGACTTCAGTTTGAAAATCAGCAAACTTCAGAAAAAATAACTTTCTGTCTCTGGAAAGTATACTGTTGCTTTTTTATCTTAGGTCATGCCAACATCGCAAAAGAAACGGTAGAAAATCCCCAAATGTCCTTTTTCTCAGAAAGAGGAATTCATCAAACTTGAAGGCAAATCATTTTTTTTTCTCACTAATATAAGCAGATCAAATTATTTCCTTGTCTAAAATATATGTATAACCTAACACCTCATTGCAGTGTGACATTCTGTACATTTTCTCCCATCCAGGTCTCTCGTTTGCTGATAACTGTAAAAAGAAAAAGTTAAAAACAACCCAGCATTTTCATTTGTAGAGTGAGTTGGACGCTTACAGGAGTCTTTCGGTTTCCACACATCTGTGCTGCATCAATTTAGATAAGTCTAGTTTCAGACTTCAAAGCTTACTGGGAATTTTAAACTGTGGCTGTAGCACCGAGACACAAGCCAGTGTGGCGCTGGGGAACAGTCCTGCGAGACACAGCCACAGACACACTCTCACGGCAGGTGGGGCTGCCCCGCGCCTGCTGCTGCCCACGGGACCCACCGGGTGGCCCCTCTGTGGCCGGCGAGGCTGTCGCTTACCTTGTTGGAGGCCATCTCACTGACGGAGCGGTAGGTCTGGATGGTCTCGAGCTGGTCCAAGCACCAGTCCAGCTCCTCCAGCGTTTCCATTGCTAACTTTTGATAAGGTTCTTCTGTAAACAAACACACAGGCATGTAGTCAGGCTGCAGCGGCGGCAGGCTGTCCATGACAGAGTCCACGCTGCCGCTGCCGATCCCAGCGCTACTGAAGGTGCCCCCTTGCTCCTTCATTATTTACTGGCGACTGCTTCCTTCCAACTCGCTCCACCAGGAGGACAAATCACCGTGGTGCTCTGCCCAGAGGGAGGACGAGGAAGACTGGGGCCAAGTCTACACCCCCTGCCTGGATGAGGTGTCAGTGAACTACCGAGAAACTTCCTCTGAGGAAGAAGGCGGGGACCAGCTCTCCCGGCCTCATCTGCATAAATGTGCCCTAAAACTAAAGGCAGAGGCAGCCTCTGTTTTCTCTCTCTGCCTTAGTCATCCTGGGGCTCTTTAAGGTGTGTGATGTCATTTCTGAGCGTTTGCACCCAGAGGAGAAATGAACGCAGCAGCTTCTCCTCGCTGTGCTTTTCTCCTAAATGAAGCCGGTGGTGGGAATCTAGGGAGCATTATGCTAAACACCAGGCACTCATTCATTCTGGCGGGACTGGCTGTGTTTTGCTGGAATAACTCTGGATTCAGCAAAGCCGGACCGGACCGGCGGGAGTCAGAGCTGTAGGCTGTTCTTTCCTCTCCTCCAGAATCTCTCTTTAATTAGAGGCAAATGAGGCTTCCCTAATAAGACTTCAGCCTCAGAGCCACTGTCTGGGGTTGTAAGTGAACACGTTTGTTGGCCCGGGAAGTCTCACAGCTCTTGTTATACTAAACAAAGCGAAAACCTCCCTTCCGCAAGGGCCAGGGTCACAGGGAAATTCTGAACCAGATTTTCAGGGGAGCCGCATGTGAACTCTGGGCCTTGGGTCTGGTTAAAGCTTGGTGTGGGGGTCTATGGGGCTCTCAACAAGCTGCTTTCTCTGGAAATATTCTAAGGACACCCTACCAAAATATTATTTTCAAGATCCTATTTTCACCGGACAATTCAGACTCTTTATAATTTAGCCACAACACGGCATTTCATATTCAACAGGCTGCGGGTCTAAACAAATACTTCAGGTTATTGACTTAAGAAACCTATGTTAATAAACACTGAATTAATTTTATAATGCTAGATGAATTAATGAAGTGACAGACAGTTATAAAAAGCAGCCAGACCTTCACACATAGTTGGCTGTTGGTCAAGAAGAACATCCATGAATTCAACCAAACTTTCTGGAATGTAAGTATGCAATAGGAGCTAATGAAAATTTTTTTAAAAAATCTCTTATAGGGCTCTAATATAACATTCCTGCTAGATTTAGAACATATTTTTTATATAGTTATGCAAAAATCCTAGTAGGACCGTATCACTTTATTATTATGTGAATATTTGTATGTGTGTGTGGTGTTCAGAGAGAAGCATGCTTCCCCCTATTTCAAAGAATCGCTGCTGTTTTATCTCCAATGTGTGGGACACTGCCAGGTAAACAAGGGTTAACACTCGATATCCTGTATGTCATACTTCAAAACCCACAAAACCGCTCGAGGTAACTTCCTCCATTTTTTTCACACTCCTCAGAAATGTGCAGACAAGAAATTGGGGTGTTTTTAAGAAAACTCTCTTCAAGCTAGACTTGCACACCTCCCTCTGCTCTTCTCCTTCACTCCTGCAGCTCCACCTCAAGACAGCGATTCCCCTCTCTCTGCCTAGTGTGTCTGAAATACGCCCAGCCTCCTGGGTTTCTTTCCAGAAGAGCCTTTCTTCCAAGGAAAGTTTTCTGGAAGGGACAGAGCCCTTTCATTCTTATTCCCCACTCTTCAAGAAGAAAAAGTCTAACCAACTCGCTTGGTGCCTCTGCTTTACAACCTGTTGTCCTTTGGGGCCAGAGTCAGACACTCTCCTGCCCTGACAACGAGGAGTAAATAGTTTGCTCAGAGCCCTGAGAATCAGCAGAGAGGCCAAACGACTGGAGGGTGATAAGGCACATTTCTTTTTAAGAAGAGGAAGAAAGACATCTTATTTCCACTCCAGCTTCACATAGGAAATACAATAATTATACAAACAGAGGCACAGGAAAGAAAGAAAGAAAGAAAGAAAGAAAGAAAGAAAGAAAGAAAGAAAGAAAGAAAGAAAGAAAGAAAGGAAGGGACCTTCGAAACTGTAGGTATGGCCACCAGAACTCATTCATTGCCCCTCTTGGGACAAGCAGGCAGCTGGCCTCCTAGCCTGGGTCCAGTCTGAGATGTGGGTGTCTAGCTGATGAAATCAATGGCGTTTTGATCCATCACCTGCTTTTGGTCAGGCCACCCACAGTATTTTTGAAGCCAAAGTTGTTGCATTTTGAAGTGATGTTAGACTCGTCACTTCCCGCATTCTTGATCTACAGCCAGGATTCCCTTGTGTCACATTCAGTGGGGTCACTAAGGCAGGCAGCACAAGGGTGACCCAAACGGGACAAGCATGGTGTGGGTTCCAGTCACCCGCCACTCATTGGTGCTGCCCAAGGAGGGCACCAGCACGGCTCAGGAGAGGCCCACATGCTGTGGCTTCCCTTCTGGGGTGGGTCCCCAGCAGACACCCGGGACACCCTCAGAGCAATAGCAGCCAGTGCGCCTGCCCGAGCGTCCCTGGTGGAACGGTTCGCAGGCACCAGCTTTGGAGCAAGTCGGGAAGACTGACTTTCCTTTCTTACATTCACTGTGTGAACCTGGACCTCAGTCTCCTACATCTGCAAATAAAAAATAAGAACACTTGTCTCACAAAGGTATAAAAGGGGTAAAGTACACCAAGCACCTAGTGGACTTGCCAGTCCTTAGATGATAGAAGCGCTGGAGAAATTATTAATGGTGCTCAGAGAAGCTCCAAGGCCTGCCACAGAGGACAGAGATGAGTAAGAGCTCCAGCTGGGAGGGAGGGGTTTTAGAGCAGAATCTGCAGTCCCAGGGCAAAAGGAAAAGTGCAACTTTCTTGCTCAGACAGTAAGGAAAAGTGCGCTGCTCTTAGGGTTTCTAGAGTTTGAAGAGTTTTTCCCCTCTCTCCTACATTCTCTCTCCGCCATGATATGTGTTCCTGAACTTATTTTAAATTTTTTTTTTTTTTTTTTTTTGGTACCAGAAATCAAACCCAGGACCTCACACTTGCCAGGCAGGCACTGCACCACTGAGCTATAACCCTGGCCCTTAAAATATTTTTAGATGACAGAGAAGTTGCAAGGATAGCACAGAGAGTCCCACAGGCCCCACACCCTGGCTTCATGAATGTTAACGTCTTACACTATTCTGGTACCTTTGTCACAATGAGTGAGTGGCTGGGTGGGTTTTATTTAACGTCCTGTTCCTGTTCTGGCACTGGGATACCATGGGGTAAGGACAGACCCTCCCAGCTGACCAGGAGACCCACATCTTACGACTCGGGGTGCACACGCAGCTCACCAGCTGCTGGGTACCCCTTCCTGCCAGTGCCAGACTGAGGCTCCGGGACAGGGATGGCCCCCGGGGAAGCAGAGTCTCTTCCTCCCGTGGTTGCAATTCAGCGCTCCGTGGCAGACAGCCCTTTAGGTCCTGACACTCACCCCGAGAGTACTATCACCTCGTCACCGGGTCATACTAGGGTCAGAGGTGACCCCAGGTGCACTTCCTTCAAGACAGGGTCTCTGTCTACCAAAGTACAGTGTGGCCAGCCCGGGACAGAGGCGGCTGCCACCATGCCCTGCTCAGATCTGTCAGGCACGGGTGCTAAAGTCAGACCCTTCCCGTAGCTGCATGCGGGTCCCTGCTGGGGACGCAGGGAAGCAGGGGTCATGGGAGGGGCAGAAGGAAGGAGGTGGGGGTGATTCCTGGGGTGCTGGGGATTGGAGGGAGAGCAGAGAGGAGAGAGACCCTAAGGCTGAAGACATAGCTCAGTGCTACAGTGCTTGCCTAGCATACCTGGGGGCCTGGGTTTGATCCCCAGCACTACAAAAATGATGAGCCCCCAAAATAAATGAATAAATAACCCCCCAAACAGTGAGAAGCTGCACAGGAGAGACAGGGAGGTGGCAAAAAAAAAAAATGGAATAGGACAGGAGGCAAGGATCCAAGCTTTTGGCACATGTTTTGCCATCCTATTAGACTCCACCTACCAAATAAAATTCAAAGATCAATTCTGAGTTTCAGGACAGCGAATCTGGAGCCCTCAGAGCACAGGGTCCTCACTCCTGAGCCTCTTGCTGAGAAGCAGCAGCGCTTCCCAGTACAGCAGCAAGTCTCATGCGAGTCAGGGCGAGCAGTGTGACCTGCAGGGTCACACAGACAATCCTAGTTTGCAAGATTTTCTGGAGGGAAGGAGCAGGGAGAAGGAACTCCCTTCCCTTCCTTCCCTCAACGACTTCCCTCTTTCACGCCAACAAGACTGGCAAAGGAAGGCTTTCTTCTTCAGTAGGTCTGGTAGGGATTGCAATTGACCCTGAGAAACAGGAAGAGCCAACAGATGAATAATTGCAATGAATATTAGCCTGGTGGCAATGCATGAGGACATTCAAAGAGCGCTTTCTCAGAGGAGTTCCAAACACACTGCTCATGAATCCTTGCGACATCTCTGAGTGACAGACATGGGAGAGGTGTGATTATCTCTAATTCACTGTGAGGCACAAACTCGGAAGTCAGAGGTTAAACTACTGAAGCCAACAGTCCCCTCTAGTTTCCTGGCAAGACTGTATCTCGATCTCCAACATAAGACACACCATTCCTGCAAATGCTGCATTTAAAGTTACACTTAACCCTTGGGTCTTTTCTATTTAAACTTGCACAACTGCTTCTCTAAATGGTGTCAGGCTCCAACTCTCCTCTTCCCTTTTCTGAGTCACTTCACACAGCCCTTCTAGGTGACCTGCGCAATGTTTACTCAGAAGCCTGGGTGCAGTTCTCACAGTGTCGGGCTTCGGTGGGTGACCTCAAGCAGATTCGATTCTCAGAGACTAAATTTCCCTCTCTCGAAAATGAGGAAAAGAAAACTACCCTGCTCTCGTGGGGAAGACACGAGAGAGTAGATATTGAAGCAGACAGCAAATCTTTATTATACACCACTGCAAATCTTTCATTTGTCATTGCAGTTAGGATAGAGGTGCCCTGTAGAAAATTAGAAAATCACAGAGAAGCAAAGCTTTGAAAAGACTCACATTTTTACCAAGTAGAGACTCTCCATTGTTAACTCCTTGGTGCACATGACTTTGCATGCGTGCGCGCATGTGTGTGTGTGTGTGCACATACACATGAATGTGTACGATAGAAACAGACTCAAATAGAATCACGAAGCACAAACTGCTTTTTTTTTTCTGTTTAAATAATTTTTCAGGTCATCTAATACTTTGGTTCATAGTCCAATTTCCCAGGCTTTTCCACGCCAATACTGTGGCAATATGTGTGTGTGTGAGTGAGTGTGTGAGTGTGTGTATCCACAGAAGAATGACCACAGGAAAGGGCAGTCAGCAGCTTCTGCTGGCCACAAACGGCTATCTGTTCCTGTTTAGAAAACACACAGGATGGGTCCTAGCAGGGTGAAGTTCGGGGCTGGCCTGGTAACCGACCTCAGGTACCCGGAGAGCTGTCTCTGCAGCGCGTGTACCAATGTGTGACCTTATTTTTCCACTGATTTGCAAAAGTAGGGACAGAGGCCCTTTGCTTGGCATCACTACACTTTGAAATCATGCCTCTCATCACTCTTAACACAGACGAGGAAGCAGGCAGGGAGAGCTGCGTGCTAGGTCCCCAGATATACACAACTGGTGAGTGAAGCGTCACTGTGCACCCCGCGCGTACCTTTCCTACAAACCACTTCTAAATGCAATTTTACTGTCGCTCTGCCAATATCAGAAACACACCTGTCAAGTCTCTCCCCACTTTCTATTCAAAAAAAGTGCATAAAAAATGCAAACAGATTTTGTTCAAGGGCCTCACAGAATTGGATTTTTCCTATTAGAGAAAGTGGTAACTGTTTGCAAGGTCATATTCATGGTTAACTGAACCAGAATTATTGCCATGTGTGACAATGAGGGTGAACCTCCTAAACATAAGTTCAAAGAAAAAGAAATCACACCCTAAAAGGCACTTTTTAAAAGGATGTTTCAATTTACACACAGTTCGGAAGAGGTTAAAAAGTAATCCACAATATTAGAAGTCAAGACAGTGGTGCTGCTGTGGGCGAGTGACCAGGAGGGGCTGGGAGTGCTTCCCGCGGGGTGGCAATGATCTACTCATCGGTCTGCATCCCGCTTGGGAGAGGTGGTTCGGTTTCCAAAAAGTCACCGACTTCTTCACTTGTCATTGGGGCGCTGCTCTCTCTTTCTGGTTTTCTGTGGAGGCTTCCAGTAGAGGACCCTCTAAGGAAAGCTTGCTTTATAAAAGCAAGAGCAGGGTTTCTTACCCTGCATTTCCTTTCCTTTGGCTGAACTCCAGCAAGGGGGGCCTGTAACAGATTTTAAGTGTCACACTACTGATCCATAACCAAACAAAGAGGTTGGTTTCAGTCTGACGCAGGCCAGCACGCTCTTACTATCTCCAAAGCCAACGAGGTCCACCGGCATCTGACGAGTGTTTAGCAAACCTGAGCATCAGGCAGTAGCAGGGTGCGCCCACACAGGACGAGAGGCCTGGAAGACAGCTTCAGCGTGCTGTGAGGGCTCAGGGAATCACCCCGTCCCGGGCCACCGACACACTCAGGAGCCTTTGCCTCCCGTCTCACCCCTTTCTCTCTCAGCCTGAACCATTTTCCTGAGGGTCCATTTACACATTCGATAGCTAAGCCGGTAAAGTTCTGCTTTAACCCTAGGCACAGCAGTGTGCGGAAGGTTGGCCATGAAATCCCTTCCACTGCGCGAAGCGAAAGAACTGTCTATGGGCACTCGTCTTAGGTTAGTATTTGCTGGTTTCCTCCAGATCTTAACAGACACAGCAGCGCAGTGGTAGATCAGACATGGAGAAGTGTACGAAAAGCTTTTCATTCATTCTTCATTCACTCCACAAAAGGACACTGAACATCTATGCTGGCTGGGGTGCTGGGTTACAGCATTGAGGAAGTCGGCTGGGCAGTGGTGCTATCGCCACCCCAAGTGGTCATATGAGAAACCCCTTCTCCATCTCCCAAAAGGTGAGTCCCTGGAGTTAGCTCCTACCCACTCTGCTGATCCTTGGATATGCGATGTATGGATTCACGGATTCTTTATGCCCCACGGACGAGTCCAGCCTTATGCACAAGCTTTCGGCTCACA
This sequence comes from Dasyprocta punctata, assembly GCA_004363535.1. Lineage (NCBI taxonomy): Eukaryota > Metazoa > Chordata > Mammalia > Rodentia > Dasyproctidae > Dasyprocta > Dasyprocta punctata. Next base: position 37,714 of record RJWM01004338.1, on the reverse strand, counting down.
GAAGTCCTTCGTGTTTCCCAACAGGGCCTCAGTGTCTTGGAGTTGGCACATCTGTATCTTAGATTCCTTTCTATCATGCAATAGACACTTGCTAAAATGCAAAATAGTTTCCTACACAAGGAGATCAGCCTCTCCTTACTTAGTGGTGCGAGACTGAGCACATCGTCTGTTTACTTAATGGCCTGGGTTATGATTTCTTTCCCTTTCCAGTCAGCAGTACCTTTCTTTGTCATAAGTTGCCTGCATATTTTCTTTCAATGAAAGTTTTGCAGATGAAACACACTTGTGTTTTAGTGCACCCCTGCAGACAAGCACGGCACTCGAACCCGAAGTAGCACATTCTTAGAACAAAGCCCAGGAACTGCAGAACGCTTAGCGACTCTGCAGTGTCACTCTTTTGAAGGAAAGAGCTGTGAGCCCTGCGTGGCCTTTATTTCAGCAGGACCTTGTTCATGTTGTCTTTATGAATATGCAGCTTCGCGACTGCTCATGACAGAGAGTTCGCTCCGGGTGGATTTGCTGAAGGACAGGATCACAGCCCTCAAGGGAAGTAACAGGGAAAAGTAGGTCATTTCAATGGTCTTCAGCAAACTCCTCCAAGGCTAGGAAAAAGAACTCCAATCACAACCAGCTTTTGTATATATAACTTGACAGCTCGCCAGGCACTTTCATTCGCAGATCTCATTTTTTTTCCTTGAAAAAATAAATTCCGCAAGATAGGAATTATTACAATGATGACACACATTTTCCATTATGCATGTGAGAAAACTGAGGCTTGGGCATGTGCAACAGTGCACTTGCTCCAACTCATAAAGATGAGAGGAAGAAAGGCGGGGGCAGGGAGCAAAGAAGGGAGGAGGAAGAGCCAGAAGGACGAGGGAAGACGGGGCAGGAGAGAGCATCTAAATTCTGTGTTTTGAAATTCTGCAGTCCTGCTTGGTTAAGCAGGGGCCCGTTTCACCAAGTGGTCTACGCAGCCCTTTCTCTCACGGAGACGCACCTCGAGGAGGTCTGAGGAGCCGCCCCGCCTGCCTCCCTTTTGTCCCCATTCCTGTTCTTTGGATGACTTTGCTCTTCCCAAAAGATGCTCCCTTGGAAGACTCACGCTGTGGCGTCTAGTTACTAATCAGAATCTGTACTCACTCATCACAGAGACCTCCAGCTCGAAAGAACGCCCAAGGAGCTTAACTGTCTACCTGCACCAGGGTTAAAGATCAGTGACACCGCAAGGGGAGCCAGACAGAGGCAATTCGCATTCTGATTATTTATCTGACAAATTAAACATTTACAAGAAAGATTTGTCAAGAGTACAAAGTAGTGGTTAGATACATGATCTTGGAGTTGGACTGTTAAAGTTTATTTGTATTCTAGCACCGCCACTTGTTATTATCTGAGCTTGGAGAAATTTTCCTTTCTTTCTCCTCCTCCCCTCCCCCCTCTCCTCCTCCTCCCCTCCCCCTCCCTCCTCCCCTTCTCTCCCTCCCTCCTCTTCCTCCTCCTCTTACTTCTTCATCCTCTCTCTCTCTCTCTCTCAGTGGTGCTGGGGAAAAAATCCAGGGCCTTTGAAGTGATCTACATCTTCAGTCCTTTTGATTTTTATTTGAGATAGGGTTTTACTAATTTCCTAAATTGCCCAGGCTGGGCTCAAACTTCCTGCCTCATCCTCTCAGAGTGCTGGCATTGCAGGTGTGGGCCACCACGCCTGGCTTGGAGAAGTTTATTAAACTGTCTAGGTATGTTTTCTTGACTAGGAAAAGAGAATAACTATATCTGTCCGCATGCTAAATCTTAACTGATGATGTGGTAGTATTAAGAGCTGGGGACGTCAGGAGGAGAGTAAGCCACAAAGGTAAAGCTTTCACGAACGCATTATGAACACTAGAAAAGGGCTGCAGAAACCTACTGTAGCTCAGTCCTCATGCCTTCCTGCCCTCTCTCCAGTAGAGGACACAGCCTACATCTCCTTCTAGGGATGCGTCAACAAGGGCACCTCGGAGCCGACCGGGCAGCCTTCCTCTGACCCCGAAGCTGCAAGCACTTGATCTTGCACTTTCGGCCTCCAGACTGTGAGGAATACATTTCTGCTCTTTGCCAATTACCCCTGCTCAGATATTTTGTTCCAGCCACAGGGGTGGATTCAAAAACTGATTTTGTAAATTGCCACCCTATGCAGGAGATGGTGGAGGTCGGGACAGTGAGGCAGCGGTGGGGACGGACAGAGGTGGCTGGATCGGAGGCAGTCATGAGTTGAAACTATTTGGCCTCAAAGGTGGTGGTTTGGTTGATGACCAAAATTCACAGTCACCTCAGGGTTTCAGGCCCAGGAGTGAGATTTTTATCAGTGTATTTTGAGTTCTTTTGGCTCAAACTAGCCCAACTCACAAAAATCTAGTAACAGATCAGAGGCCAATGCATTAAAGAGAGAGAGACAGAGAGATAGAGAGAAGGAGAGCAATTATTTACACAAAAGAGCTTCCTGTCCTCTGGTCACCTCATGCTCCTCCCCATTAGAGATCAAATTGTAGTCAGGGGCTTGCTCTGTAAGCAAAACATCAGCGCAGAACAGTTAGTTGGATGGCTTAAGTGGGGGCTTTCCTCCAGGCCGCCATGCTCAGCGGCAATAGACTGCGGTTGTTTCTGCTCACTCATCCCAGCCTGCTGAAGTGGCTTCCCCAGTTTCGTCCATGGCCACCTCCTGCTTATCTTCAGATACTGCAGCCTATGGTTACCTCCTGCACACTGCCTGTCAAATACCGTGAGGGAGAATTAACTCCCATTATCTAAGCTGTCGTGGAACCCTGTGCAGGCTGCTGTTTCCAGTGGTTTCTCTCCCCGCTTAGATGCTCACCTTCTTGAGAGCAAGGATCATATCTTTGTGGCTGGCCTTTTGTACAGAACAACATTTATTCCCTAGTACTGGCTCAAACGTGGACCCGCTGATGGTTCGACATACTAAAAGATGGGCTGTCCATTATCAAAGGGAAAGGGCATTGAAGACATGTCAAAAAGTCTTGTTCTTGGTCCTGTTTTGCAGGTCTGCAAACAAACCACTTTCTCCGGCTGATTTATTCAATAAGCCATGTGTGTCTTTTGCATTCTTGGTTAGATTTTCAGACCAGCTAGTTTTCACCTAGGGCACATTCTACTTTTGGGTGAGACTTCTACAAAATTTCCTACAGATTTCATTATTTACCTTTCATTGAGTAGCTGTATTTAGGCAACTTCTTGCAGGCTTCTGTGCACTTAATGTTACCAGAATCCCAAATGGGTTTTTCAGCCGTCACAAGAAAGATACAGGCAGAGTTCAAGAGTCAGTGGAGATAGAGTTTAAGAAAATGAAGAAAGGGAGACCAGGAGAGATTTAGAGGCCGGATGAAGAATGGGTGGGATTTTGAGCGGTGGATGAAGAAAGCAATGGACCACATGAGGAATGGCATGAAGTTAAAATATATCTCTGTGATCAGTCTTGCCTGGGAAGGACAGATATGTCAGTCCCATTCGGTTAGAACATTTGGTTTGAGTAGAGTGAGAGAAACTTGCAAAAGTACCATAGTTACAGCCAGATCTTGGAGAGCTTTTTATGCTGGACTAAGTAATCTGACTTGGTTTGGCAGGCCACGTGGAGTCACTGGAAATTATTCAGTAGAAGAATGGCATGCACAAAGTGCTTTATAAATCTTTTAATACCATTTTATAGTTGCCTAATGCTTTGCAGTTATAGATCATTTTCTTATGTGTCATCTCTTTTAATCCTTGCCATACCTTGTGAGAGATCTCCCATCGTTCCTGTATTACAGAGGAAGATACAAGCTCAGGGAGTGTCAGGTCTCAACCCAAATCCATAACCAGCAAACGCAGAACCCCAAGACCTGAATCTAGGCTTCCTGAGTGCAGGTTCAGTGGTATTGCTGTAGGCAATGCAGCCTATAAGATATATTATTGATCTGACAGCAGTCAAGTTGTAAGATGTGGCAGAGAATGAGTGCACGGTAAATTATTGATATCAGAAATTATGATCTGTAGCAAAAGCTTAGAGCTTAAGGATCAATGAGGTTTCAAACTGAGGTGCTGTCCAATGGATGCAAGCGTAATTCACATCGTAAGCATAGCTTCATATTTAGAACGAAAGTTGTCAAGGAGATTTCAAGAACCAGTGACAAGTAGCAGAAGGAAGTCTGTTCGTTGTTGAGCATCAGTATGGTGACTGGAGAGGAGGCAGAGACTGGAGGTTTTGCAGTCTGCTGAAACACGGCCAGCTAAAATTCTTTCATCTGCCTAGAGGGAAGTGTCTCTACCCAGTGCCGCGCGGGGTGACGAGTCAGCTCACACAGGACTGCGGCAGCCACCTTCCGAGACCAGCACTGCCTTTGATCGTGCGAGTGTTGCAAAGAGCAGGAAGCCTGCCGCATGCGCCCAACCCCAGCTGACACAGCGCTTTCCAGTCAGCTCATTGTCTTCTGCAAGCAAAGGCATTAAAGTCCTCTCTCCTTTCACAAATGAGATCACCGAGGCTCGTCAAGGTGAAGTGCATCGCTTTAGAATCTGGATTTCTTGGTGCCACTAATCACAGGGAGCCACTCGGCAGTTAAAATGTGCTTGGTCTGATGTGAAATGTGTGGTTGGGGTATCATGTGACATTTCAGACCGTGTGTGGACAAACGCTGGAAAGCAACTCGAGGTATTTACACTGGGTTGAAGTGCTAACTATGAGTTACGTAGAACACATTGTCAAAACTGATTGCGTTTGTTTCTGTCTGGGTACTCACCAGAAAATTTTCAATTACCTAGGCGCTGGCATTATATTTCTATTGGGACAGAGGTTTCCAAATCATAAGGCCACAGCCCAGATTTAAAAAGTCACTCTGAGGTTTCCATTCATTCTACCATAAATGCTTGCTTTAGAAAAGGTGACAGTGACGATCGCAGCCAGTATTTACTGAACATTGGTCACTGTTTCTAAATACTTTAGGTCCACGAATTTAATCTCTGGCATCATTTGACAATGTTCTATTTTATATGTATACTAGATCATTTCATTTTATAGATGAGAAACAAATTTAGTAACTTTCCCAGGGCCAGAGACTTAGAAGAGCCAGACTTCGATGCAGACCATCTAAGCATTTATGGGTAGCGCTGTGTCCGCTGCTGTCCATAACCCAGAGGTGGTTCTCTCAGAGGAGCCGGGCCCAGAGAGACACCGCGCTGGCGTAACTTTCCTTGTGACCTGCTGCAAATCAGGCTGCACGGGGAGGCCCTGACCATCGTCTCACTTAATCCTTGCGACAACCCCAGTAAGGAGCTGTGATCCCTCTTGCATAGGCCAGCAAACTGAGGCTCAGAGAAGTTGCACAATCTGCCTCAAATCACACCACTACGTACGTGCTGAAACTCGGTTCCTTAATCCAGCCTGAATTCGAATTCAAAGTCAATATTTATCCCTGTAGCAGACTCTGAATCTCCTGAGCTCAGTCCTCAGGCACAACTGTGTGTGTGCGTGTGTGTGCGTGCGGTCTCTCTAGGGCAGCCTCTGGTACTTGTGCTTTTTAGAATTGCCCTGGAAGCTTCCCGTCCACACATCCTCAGTCACCAGGTTTGGGGATCACCATCCTATCGGAGGCTACTGTTGGCAAACGTTTCCTGGAATTCCTACCACCGCCTCCATTTTTGGGAGCCAATATTTTATTTTTTTAACAAAGAAAAAGAAGGAAAAATAACACTATTTCTCTCAAGCAGCCTGCTGTATGGTGGCCTCGTCAGCTCGCTGCTCACCCTGAAACTTGGTGGGCAGTGGTCTTACTCAACAGAGTCGGGCAGAGCTAAGACTCCAGAGATAAGCCAGCCGGTCTCAGTCTCAGAAGACTTTCTCAGCAAACATCTAGGCTGCCTAGGGCTGTGTCTAAAGTGTGAGAGGTGGGAATTAAGGGAGAGAAGCAGGAAAACAACATTAGCAGGAGATTCAGGGCCTGCTGAGCGATTTAGGGGGTTTGATAGGAACCACCGGATGCCAAGGAAGACAGAACAAACAGAGCCCAGCAGCTCTTTTGGGTTTGGGAGTCTGCGTGTGTGTGTGCTAAGAAAGCTAACTCTATGCTTGGTGCGGCCTCTGTGGGTTGAGAAGCAGTTGCTTTATGGGACAGATTCAGAACTTCCAACAAAATATAAAATGAGGCCCTGGGTTTCATGGCAACCTGACTCGGCACAGTAGCAAACAAGATGGGTCCGAGAGTCAGTGGAAGAAGCCGACGCAGTGTATGCCACAGCTAGCTCGTTTTCCTTTGGCCAGTTTCTCCTAATTTAGCAGGACTTCCATGCCTGTCCTAATTTCCCCTGGTTTGTAAACTACGTCACTTCACACAGCTCCAGACTTTAGGAAAACAAAATTTTGTATTTAAGCGGTGGTTTTCTTGGCATCTCTCCCTCTGAAGAATTTCACTTAATTCTGATTTTTCCTTCTGACTCTTGAAAAAATCATGGCCATGGGCTGGGCTCACTCTTCCCCTGTTTCTCCCTTTCCGATGCGGTGTCTACTGCAGAATAATGCAGCGTCTGTTTCAATGCGATTAAAGATTTCAGTGTTTGGTTCAAACCAATATTTACCAGTGAAATCCTGCCAAAGTAAATGTGCAAGCTAGGTAGAAAATCCTGGCTTAAATCAATCTTCTCCCCAGACACACACATCCAAACAAAGACAGCAAATGTTCTGCAGGTCACTTGTGACATTCTGGTCTCTTAGGCCATCTTCACACATACAGCGACTGGACTCTGGTTCAGGTTAATCTTAAAACTGAGATCATCTAGATAACAGATTCCTTGAGTAATTGTTTTAAAGCTGTTCTCTCCTTATCCAGGGTTTGCAGTTTATTTGTGCTTTGTTCTGGTATTTGTCACACAATGTTGTATTATCTAGTTTAAAAGGTTCCCTTGAGTTAGAAAAAGTAGAATTCTCTGACACAGTAGGAGACAAGGGAACCCTCATCTTCTTTCAAAAGTTGATGATCCTACAAATTGTACTGGAGAAGCACAGGGCTGACACGGGGGGATGAAGCCAGTTTTGCTGAGTGATTGCTTTAATTTAGCAAACTTACTGAGTGAAATTCATTCCCCGGTGGGATTCATGGAATGAATGAATTATGGTTGCACCTTGAATGAGTTTCAAGTAGGTGTAGCCTGGATTCAAAAGGACTTCTCTGAAACTGGGTAGCCGGGCCAGCCAGCAGCAGCCCCCCTGGCTCCGGGCCGCAGCCTCAGCTGTCCAAGGGCACGGGCGCGTGGGCGGCAATGGAGGCCTCTGCAGCCCAGGCTCAGGACCAGGCCTCGGGGAAAGCTCCGAGCTGCACGGCTCCATCCTGCACTTCCGCTTAGGTGTGGAGCCCAGGTCCAAGCTGAGGAACAGGCAGTGACTCATCGACAAGAAAGGGTCCTGGAATTGCCACCGCCAGCTGCTGAACAGTGCCGGTAAACAGCAGGCATTTAATAAATACCCGCCTCGTGAGCAGGGGAAGTGATGTGCCTTACCTGGCTGTAGTGTTTGCAACCGAGTGTGGAAGTTTCCAGCCCAGACTTCGGAGCAGGAACAATGTCTGTAGCTAGGAGGGATCAAATCCCTTTTATCAACTCACTTGAACTCCAAATGCTAAGATCTCCTGCACTGAGGCAGAAGCACTGTGGGGTGATGTTAGTTATTGCAACCAGCTGTGCAGGTCCCCTGTGATCAAAGTGGCATCTGGTAGCACAAGTCTGTCATCACAGCACTTTGGGAGGCTGAGGCAGGAGGATGATAGCAAATTGGAGCCCAGCCTAGACAACCGAGTGAGTTAGAGTCCTTTCCAAAACAAACAAACAAACAAACAAATAAATAAATAAGGGCTGGGGATGGCACTCCATGTGAAGGCCTTGGTTCGATCTCCAGTACCAGGAAAATACCCCGAATTTCAAAACGACAACAGAAACTCTAATCTTCTAAGCAAGCCTGTGCAGTAGATTTATTAACAGTAATTTATAGATGGTGACGGAGCAGGCAGGAGGGAAGGGATGAACGGGGCAGGAAAGGTGGCCTGGTGTGTGGAGTGAGTAGCAGATCACAAAGGGGGAGACAGAGAATGAAGGCCCAGGGGACACAGAGAGCAGAGGCCGCAGCCTCACTGCCCTCAGCACGTGCGGTCAGGAGGGACACGGGCTGGGAAGGCCAGGGGCAGAGTGGGGGTCTGGGAGCAGTGAGGGGCAGGGGCTTCCTCAGTGGTGGTGGAAGGGCACCGGAGAGCCAGGCACAGGAGGAAGGCAGGCGGGGACCCTCCGAGAGGGGCGGCTCCCGCTGAGGCCAGCGCTGGAGACCAGGCGGGCCTGGAGGTGCGTGGGGCAACCGGGTTTGCTGCAGGCGCTGGGGGAGGAGAGCAGCCGCACAGGCAGAGTCTGGAAGATGCTTCTCCTCGGGAAACCACAGCACACGGCTACCCCTGGAGACCCTGCTCTAGGGCTCTGCACAGAAAACAAAGAAAGGTCTAGAAAGGGGCGACCGTAGGCGCAAGAGAAGAGAGGCACTGTAAGCGATGGTTAGAAGAAAAGGGATGCGCCTCCTGAACACAGGACCCAGCAGGGAGGGGAGGGGAGCCCAGGTGCTAATTTGGACCATGTGGAGTTGGGCCAGGTTCCCACCTGCCACAAGGGTACGGGCTGACCCTCCGGTGGGTGGGCGGAGCCCCAGGCCAGGTGAGTGTACCTAGGGTCATGATGCACCCCCCCGAGGCTGCATGATCCCCGGAGAAAGGCAGAAGGCCTCCACGAGAGACCACTGACCGCGTGACCTCAGCAACACCCCGCTGTGCTCCACGCCCACCCAGGCAGTTCAGCATCCCCAGCTGCTACCCAGTAAAAGCTAAGCTTCAGGTGATAAGGTCTCCCACGATCGCCAGCTCTTTAGCACAAACGCTTAATGCAGGGGGTCACTCTGTCCGTGGCATCTGGGAGGAACCGGGCCAGTCCCTCCCAGATGGCAAAACCACTAAACCCAGGAGAGACCCCCGAGCTTGGTCATGTTTCACCCAAGTCCTCAGATCAGAGGGGCTGAGAGCGAGGCGGGGAGAAGGGAGCTGACATCCCTCAGGAAACAAGTGTTCCTTCCACAAACAGACAGAGGCACAGGAAGTGGAAATAGAGAAAGACCATTCAAGACTAGGACAAATTACTCCCTGCTGGGTGGAGGTTTAAGGCAAGGCTCCCTGGGGGAAGTTGTGCCTTGGCAGGGTGTTAAAGGATGTATAGGAGCTGGCCTGGCAAGAGACAGAGAAGAAAAGATAAATGTACTCTAAGAAGAGAACAGCACTTACTAAAGTGAAAGACTTGACACTCCGTGGTGCCTCGAGTTGTCAGGGGGGTCGAGCCGCTCTGGGGGAATTGAGGGTAGTGGAGGAGAAGCTAAGAGACAGGTAGGCACCAAGAGAACTTTAGCAGAGGACCAGGGGATCTGGAAAAATGAAAACTATGAAGCGGACTCCACAAAGGTCCTGAGGAATTCCCTGCAGAGGGACAGGCAGATTCAGCGATGTGCGGAGGACTACAGAGGCCGGTGGACTCCTTTAAGGGGCCAGACAATCAGAGTTTAGGCTGGCGGGCTCCAGGGTCCTGCCTGCAGACGCCCAAGCCTGCCGTTTCCACAGTAAGGCACCACGGACAGCACGCAGACAAGCGTGTGTGCCGTGTGCCGCTTTCTGAGATTTCGAGACGCTCCTTGTACCTGGGGTAGACAGAGCAGCAGACTTTCAAGGATTTGACCCCGTCCTCTTGGCAGCCTGTAAACGCGGTGCGTCGTACGGCGAAGGGGGAAAACAGGAGTGGACAAAGAGGACAGTGTGAATGAGCTGACCTTAAAAACATGTGGGCGATTCGTTTGTATTATTCCTGTGGGTTCAGGGTAATCAACGGGTTCCTAAATGTGGAAGAGGGAAACAGGAGGCTGGTGCCACCGTGAGGCGGGGTGGTGAGGTGAGCTGATCTGTGGCCCGTGGAGGTGGATAGGGCCAGCAGCCAAGGAGCACGGGCACCCTCGGAAGCTGGAAAAGGGAAAACGGGGATTTCCGCTTAGTGTCGGCAGGGAAGGATCGCCATCTTACCGAACCTTGATCTGTGTTGTTTTAAGCCATCAAGATTGTGCAGTGCATTACTGCGGGCACGGACAGTAACACAGTAACACAGCACCCATGGGAGCTCACTTTCTCGGGAGACACAAGCCCCAACTTTAAGAATGCAGGTTGGCCATGCTGTGCAGGCAGACACCTCATTCAGATGCAGAGCGCAGGGGACCAGAGGCACTGAAGCCAATTTCGCTTTATCGGTTTCTCTAGGGGGTTCCCAGACCCACGAGCCTGGGAACTTAAACCCCAGGAAAGAGAAACTCTGGGTGCAAAGGTGAGGATGAAATCCCCGCAGGCCCTGCACCCGCGTGGGGCAGTGGGCCATCAGGAGCCAGTCCTGATTTTCTATCTCCCTAGCACCGGGCCGCCCTCTGCCCCCGGCTGTGCCGCTGTGCCATTTACGTCACGGGTGATACAGTTGGCTGCTTTGAAATGTGTGTTATGAGGGAAATGAGAAAGTGATACTGGTGACATTTGACCAAGGAGACAGCAGATGAGCTTGGGCAAGCTTGGCGTGCGCATGCACACACACACACACACACACACACACACACACACGCTCACATGCACACACTTTGCGCCCTCCGCTCCTGGGCCCTCAGGGAGGGGTCCATCTAGGGCAAAGGCCCCACCCAGCAGTTCTCTCGGTCACCCGTCACGGCTGCAGGCAGAGCTGTGGCCGACAGCCTGCTTTCCACACTGCAAACGTCCTGAAGACAGAGACCTCCTGGGCCGCCCGACCTACCCCGTGCCCTCCACTCTGGACGACCTTCGCGGTCATAGCAGTGGCTGACCAGTCCTTGGGCACCGCGAAGGAGCAGCACCACCTATCTGCTCAGTGCTAGGTGGACGGCAGCCAGTTCGCCGAGTGTGCCACAGTGCTTACAGCGCTCACACGCATTCTCCCAAATCACACTCGTAACACGGTGCGCACTGGCAAACCCACTTTGCTGATCAAAGAGAACCATTGCACAGACGCTGAGAGGCTGAACCCCCACAACGAGTGGCAGGAAGAACTGGGGCCTCGTCCGGGGTTTCTTGGCATCGAGCCCAAATGCCCATCAGCCTCTCCTCCTTCTCTCCTTCCTTCTTCTCTCTCCCACTCTTCCAGAACTCTGATGCCTGCTAGGCACCACACAACACCACCCAAAGGCCTATGGACCCAAAATTTAGATAAGTTTCTAGCCTCAAAGGAGATAAAACATCCACACGGAACTTGTGATAACCCTAACATAAGACGTTTGCCAAGTACACACTGGGTGCCCAGCTCGGTACCCTGACCTAACCTCACATACTATTGATGCTCAGCACCCCCCGAGGTACACACTGTCTCCCCCGTTTTACAAAGCAGGGAACACTTAGAGCCACACAGTATCTAGAACACATCAGCTGGTGCCTTCATCCTCTCTGGACTCCGAGGTCCTCCTCTGGGCTATTGCACTGTGGCATCTCGCCCTTGCGTTAATAGCCAGTTCTCCCCCAGAGCAGCAGAGAGAGACGGTGAGACGGACATCTGCCCTGGGTGCTGACGGACAGGCCTCGCTGGCAGCAGACACTGCAGTCCAGGGAAAGACCATGACTGAAGGATGACCTCTGACATTGTCTCTGCTGTAAAAATTGAGTATGAGAAGAGCGTACCCTAGAAACTTGAGTCTACTTAAAAACATTCTTTCCAAGTAAGGATTGCACTATTTGGGGGATGCCGTGAGGAGAAAGACTCAAGCCCAGCACTTCGGAAGGTGACAGTTGTGCGCTGGCACAGAGAGCGTGGAGCTGAAGTCCCCCACCCCGCCCCGAGAGGAACCTGTGGCTGGGAAAGCCGTGGAGCTCTGCCGCAGGAGCTGGGGGCGCAGGCCCCTTCCTCAGCTTGGCGGCCAGCTCAGCCTGCCCAGCCCCTCGCTGCAAAGTGTGTGCTGAACCAGAGGATGTCTCAGGGCTCAGTCTCCCGCTCTGCCGTTCCTTTATCCTGAGTCTGCTCGAGGCGATACAGGAAGCAGCGGGGCTCACTGGAAGCTCCACATGGACAGGAGGGGACCAGTTCGGTCCCTGATCCCGCAGGTAAACAGCCGCCACATACCAAGGGCCCCAGGGTCCCTAGCTTGCCTCTGCCATCCGTCGGAAACAACCACCTAAATAATAAAATCTCCGACTGGTGGGCGACCTTGACAGGCGGCCCAGAGCTAATGCCCGTCAGAGGTCTGGCCGATCAGCAGTGCTCAGTGCCTGCTTGAAGCTGATGCTATCATTAACATTACAGAGTTATGGTGACCTAGGCTACTCATCAGGATAACTCTATGTTTGACGTGCGGTGCCAGGGGTCCTTTCCTTACCCGTACCTACTCTTCCCAAGAAGTGTTGCGATCTCTGCGGCTCCGGGAGGTGGAATAACTTGCCTGAAGTCACACGGCAACTAAGTGAGAGAGCCGTGTCCTCTTCCAAGGCTGTCGACCTCCCAAGGCCTGGTTCTCCCTCAGTTTGCTAAACTCTGCCGCAACCTGCGGTGCTTTGGGTCTGGGTGTTTCCCACTCACGTAGACCTGCAGTGAGCACCTGAACACGGCGCGGCCCACTGACATCACCGCCTTCTTACCTCACAGCCTGCAAAGCGCTGCCTCACCAGCCATCTGATCTCACGGCGGCCCGGGGAGCTGTCTCGATTTTATAGAAGAGGACACGGAGTCTCTGGGGAGACTGAGGAACTCGGAGCTTTTGGGACCCACTCTCTGCCCTGCTCACATCCTCGGCTACGTCTCTGAGCACTCGGGGACATCATTTTTCAGAACATTATGTCATGTGTTTCAAGGCGGATCTGGTTATTTATATTTGTATTGCAGAATGGTCAACAGAGGGCCTTCCCAGACAGATATGACTGAACAGCAGCTGGTGTTTCCTTAAATCTACTTCCAGGACTATGTGCACATCGTTTCCAAACAACTGAGAATAGTTTGGCCAACCCTAAAGTTCAGACCCCTCCCAGTGATAGTTTTCTTCCTTTGAAGCGTCAGGACATGCACGGAACCCGTTTCTGAGCTGGCAATACATGTGTCGACGGCAGCAAGGTCGGAGCCTTCCTTTCTGATTTGCAGACAGTGCTGTCGACTACCTCATTGCTGGGGTTTCTTATGATGCCCTTTCCGCAAACTGTATCTACGAAATGCAATTGTAACAGGGCTGTGTGTAAGCATGTGTCAGACAGATACTTCTCCACCACAGGCAGACCTTGTTACGTGGATTTGTCCGTCATATACGTACACAGAGCCGCGTTGCCTATGCTTTGTTTTTTTATTCAGAGAAAGCACACATAACACATAATGAGATTATGATAGTGATTAATTCCATCACAACCACAGGGCTGAGGCACCTGAACATAAGTGCGGTACAGAAGACACCAGCTACCAGAAACTACATGGGAAAAGCATGATTAAATCTAATGTTCTGAAGAAGCGGAGACTAATCTACAACCTTAGAAGTTAAGGCAGTGGCTACCCTATGGGTTTGGTTGAGCAGAAGGGTCTTAGGGGCTGTCTGTGGGGCTGGCAGTGGTCTCTGTGCAGGTCTGAGTGGGCCATGAGTATGTTCCCACGTGACAGTGCCCTGATGTGTACGCTCGTGCTTGAGCTCTTTTCTCCCCGCACATACGCAGTGGTGTGAGGAGGGCTCGCCTGTGGCCCCGTGGGCTCGTGTGTTGGGAGCTGGGTCCTCCGTGCGCTGGCAGTGGGAAGTGGGGTGAAATCATTAAGAAGCGAGGCCCAGTGGGAATAACAGCCCTGGGGAAGAATTAACGTCATTCTCGTAGGACCCTGGTTTGATGATAAAAGAGCAAGCTTGGCTGCTCCTCAGCAGACCTGGCTCACCGTCTTGATGTGTAATTCACACAGGACCTCGAGGCAGCCAGGACAGCACATTAAAGACACTTACGAGAGAGGACTTCCAGAACGGCCGCGGAAAGCGGCAGGAGCAATGCAAAGAGCACGTTCAAAGGGATGAAGAGTATTTTGAGAATTAATGGCAATGTACTGAAGTTTTCAGTCGCGCTGTGTGTTCCACTGAAATCTCTCATCTCCCCTCCCCATCACATCTGCCCCCTTTTAGCGTATTCCTCTGGGGCACCGGGTTAGCAGGAGGCCGGGCTGAAAGAGGAAGTTCTACTATTTGTAGTTGTGCATCATTTTGTTTTGCTTTGTTTTTGAGACAGGGTCGCACTATGCAGTTCACACACTTGCTGCGTAGTTCACTGAACTTACTCGTTAACCCAGGCTAGTGTTCAATGTGCTGTGATCCTCCTGCTTCAGCCTCCCCAGTGCTGGGGTTGCAGGTGTGCGCCACCGTGCCTGGCTATGGTTGTGTGTTACTGACTAAAATGCTTATGGGATCTGAGTTTGAGGACGTCAACCTGTCCTGCTGGGACTGTGACAATGACCTCATCATGCTGCGATTACTCAGCACGGGGATTCGATGAAAAACACCTGCGAAGATCCACAGCAGGGCTGGTGCAGGGGCCCCTGCAGCCTGATCTTACCCCGAGTGTGACCGCGTCCCCCTGACTCCTTAGCCCTGTCCTTTCCAGGTCTGCTCGGTTCCTTACCCAGCATGTGCTGCACCGTGTTTTTAAGAGCCATTAAAAGAATAAGCAAGAAAAAAGCCGAGAAGACAACATTCCCACCTCGCGGGAACTTGGGGACACTCACTGTCCATAGTCACCTTCTCCGGCCCTGGTTCTAGAGGCTTTACCACAGATAAACTACTCTAGCCTCCGCAGGGCCCCGGAGCAGTTTTATCCCTGCCCCGCTGTGTTCCCAGGGCCGTCAGGCCAGAACGTTCGCTGCTCACAAATTCCTCTCCCTTCTAATCTCCAGCTTTCAGCCAAGGGAGGACCCAACTTCTTACCTCGCAGATAAGATAAAGTGCAGTTTAAATCCCACCCCCCTCCCATGCCGTCAGAGCCTTTGCCTCCACTTTTATTCACCTGTTTTCTGGCTTCTCCAGCTCCCCTGGTTTTTCTGCAGGACCCCACAGCTCCATTCCGTCCTCACTCCTTGGTCCTGTCACCCTCTCTCCTCACCCCGGCCTCTGCCGCCGCCGCCGCCTGCA
The DNA here is from genome assembly GCA_004363535.1 of Dasyprocta punctata. Lineage (NCBI taxonomy): Eukaryota > Metazoa > Chordata > Mammalia > Rodentia > Dasyproctidae > Dasyprocta > Dasyprocta punctata. Next base: position 22,497 of record RJWM01004338.1, on the reverse strand, counting down.
CGGGCAGCCTCGAAGCTGTGGGTCGGACCCAGCTGCTGCAGCTCCCCACCCTGCCCCGCTCACTGCCAGCCTCCGGCCACATTGGTTTAAACCCTGTCTCCACTTCCTTCCCAGCCCTGCATCTCACGGCTTATGATCTTGCTCCTTGCTCTGTGACCTTTCCTGAACCACCTCTCCCCCAAGCCCACGTTTGAGTTAGATAAACCGCATCTCCAGCCGGGAGTCCCGCCTGCTTCTGCTGCTTCCTTCAAACACTACTTCCATTGGGACGCCGCCCGGGTCTTTGCTCCTGGTGGGGCCCAGTGTGGCCTGCATGTGTTCATCAAGCCATCTGTATCGTGCCACGTGACACCCCCACTTCTGTGAACACATCCTGAGACAGACCATCTTAGGCAAGAAGCGCCATTCAGGGAAAACTGGACTTCAGAGTTCCGAAATTGGCAATCCCACTGGTTTAATAACTGGTCACAGCAAATCATTTACTTTTCTTTTATAGAAAATGAAGAGATTGAGGAGTATCAGGATGACTTCCATAGCTCAGAAATTCTGTAAGAAAATGTTCCAAAAAGATAAAGCCTTCATCTCCCCACCTAAAATCAACCTCTTTTCCTGACTTTCACAGACCCGTTGATAGCACCACCATTAAGCCGTCTCAATTTAAATTTGTTTTATCTTCAATGCCTCCATTTTCCTCAATCTCTACATCCTATCACTTGGCAGGCTTGGGAGTTTGGCTTCAGAAATGTCTACTGAGTTCACTCCCATCTTCCCTTCTGTCTTGGGGTAAATCAGGGTTAAGCCCCGTTCACCTACCTAGGACTTCCGCAGCCCTCCGCGTCCTGCTCCCCACACTGTGTGTTAGCGTCAGATTGCTTTCCCTCATGTGTGGCCTTCTCTCTGGCTCCCACTGCCTCCCCAAGTCATCCACACCCCTTTATTTGTCATTCAGTGCTCTTTGTTACCCTGGTTGAACATCTCTGCTGCAATCACAGAGTTGGATCTCCCCACCCAAAGTCTCCTTATTTTTACTACCTTCTTCATCTTTGCACAGTTGCCCCTGGAAAACGTTCTTTATAACCCCGTGTGAAATTCTTACTATCAGTCAAGGTCCACACCGGATGTTAGCTCTTACATGAAGACTTCCTCGCTTCTAAAACACTGAAGCAATCTCTTTTGCCTCAGGAGTCCCTACCACTGTGTCCCATCAGTTCTGACCCTTTAATATCATCTAAGCTGATTTAAAATGATCACTATAAATTAATTTTCCCCATTTTGTTGGAGGGCTGTATCATCTTTGTATCCAGAACAGTATGTTTTTTGCAGGACTGCAATAGGAGGAGGGTAAAAGAAACGAATGAAGGAATTAATATTGCCTTTATATATGAGGTTTTAGAAAAGTCCCAGGCAACACGCTCTAAAATGCAGTCAGGGAGACACATTATGTACCAAAGAAGCTCCTGGGAAACAATGTAGGATTCCTGAAACGTCAGCACGAAGCTGAATTGCTTCTACCTCAGATTCAGATTTCACTCCAGGTCTGCTCCAAAGAAGCTGTGTGATATTAGGCACAATTCATCCTGGGCCACATTTTCCTATGAGTAAAATGTAAGGCTATGAGATGTAGCCAAAAACACACCAACAACAAACAACAGGTTCCCCAGTTAAGTTCAAATTTCAGATAAACAGTGTATTGTTTAGTTCTTGCACTACAATTAATCTTCATTGCAGAATTGTCATTCCATTGAGATTCAAACTTAACTAGGCATCCTGTACTCTACATTATCTGGCTGTGCGAAACAGAAGGGCTGGTTTTGATCATGTCTGAGTCTTTCTACTCCAACCTCCCATGATCAGTAGCATTTTTAGTGGGGGGAGGACCTTTTCCTGCTGCTTAACTCTAACTGTGGAGATTTCAGCTACATGACCAACTCCTTGTCTCTCCTGACCTCCCTAGCTAAAAAGCACCTTATCCTTATCCTGCTAATCCCCCTCTCCAGGCACCATTATCTTGTTTCCTTTTCATTATCTGAAAATATCTCATTCACCCTTGGGCACACATTGTTGTCTGTCTTCCTCATCTCTGGAAAGAAGGGGATTACCGTCAGGTTCGCCGCTGGGTCCACAGCACCCAGGACAAGGCCTACATCAGGAAAAGCTTAAACACCAAATAATACAGCTGATATAAAAATGAATTCTGTGCCCAGGGAGGACCTAGGGAGGAGGCCCACAGAAAGAGAAGTTCGGTGTGGGTGAAGGAGGTCAGAGAAGGCTTCTCGGAGAAAATAGGATTTCGGCAGTGACATCAAGGAGTGGTTTGGGGTGAGGGAGGGAGTGACTTGAAGAGGCTGAGCAACATTTTCAAAGCCTATGTCCTCCTCGCTCTCACCAGGCCTGTGAGAACTTAGCACGGGAGATGAGCAATACGTGTTAATGTCAAAGGCTTCTCAGGCGATCTGCCATGAACCCCTCTACCCCACTTCAAGAAATCTCTCGGAAAGTATGGGAGGGATTCGGCTCGGTAGAAACCATGATTGAGGATATGATCTGTATAGGACAACGTGAGATGGGCACAAAGAGAAGAAAAAGAGCTTTAAAATATCACAGAGTGTGAACATATCGCTCAGCTCAGAGTATAGAGACCTCAGCTCATGGAAAATAGAGAACCGCAGGGAGATTTTCAGAAGGAAATAAAACAGTGAAAATGGGAATTGGAAGCCAAAATTTTAGGAGACTATGGCATACCAAACACAGTCTACTTCCTAATTGTGCAAATAAAGTTTTATTGGAACACAACCTTCACTATTCATTTACAGATCTATTATGACTGTGTTGCTGAAAACGCAGCATAGTGGCTGTACTGACTAGCCCTTGTAGAGCTGTACACAGCCTTAAGAATCTGTCATTGCAAAATGTCCTCAATGACAGGACTAGAATGATTCATTTCATATGACCATCATGTTCATTAATTCCTAAATACTTGAAAGGGTGTTGCAAATTTAGGCACTAGGTTAAATGCTGCAATCTGTATTTACAATACTTGTGAGTCCTTGGTCTCTAATCATTTGCCAAGTTTAAACATACCATATATGTGTGGTTCGGACAACACAGTTCAGGCACTTAGGGGGCCTTCTGAACTGAAACTAAATAGGAAAAAGAGTTATAAATATCCACAGTAGCAAGTTCAAGTTGCTTCCTGAAAGTGATATCTGAGAGCTAGAAATTTGGCATGAAGTTTGGTTCCCAGCAATAGCACCAGACACATGAGTAGGACCAGTGTCATGTCTAAATTTTCCAGTAACTCCAAAAATATCTGCTCTTACCTTTCCCCATATAGTTGCACAAACCCTCACCTCTGTCCTTGTCACCATTTTAGTCCTGTTCCCAACTCTTAAGCTTACTTCTGGGAATGAAATAAGATTTTAGGCAAATGCTTTGAGCTTGGTTTCCTGAGAGACTCCTTCTGGAAAACAGCAAAGTCTTCAGTGGCTTCAAGCATTGATCAAAGGGTACAGAGCTTCAGCTAGACACAGGGAGTAATTCCTGGAGGTTTGTTGTATAGCATGGTGATTATATTCAATAATAATGTTTTATAGAAAAAATTGCTGAAAGTAGCTCTTAAATGTTCTCAGCACACCAAAACAACGTGTGTGAGTCAATGGACATGCCAACCAATTCACCAGGTATCCGTATAGCAAGACATCGCACTGTCCACCAAAGGATGTGCATCTTTTCTGTTCCCATTGTACCTGAATAAAGCTGGAAGTAGGCTGGGAAAAAAAGCTTTAAATCTCTCTCCACCCCTGGGGAGCTGAAAAATCTCTTAGTTGTAGTTGTTCATGCAAAATTAATTCAAGAAATATTCACCCAGACTCTACTGTGCTGGACATTGGAGTTACAAAGGTGACAAGTTAGCCTCTTGAGAATGAGTAGTGTATAACCAGTCTCAGTGCCTAAATGGAGTTACAGTCACACACAGCACATCAAATTAGAGTGGCAATGGCAGAGTGATGGTGACCTTTGGGTGCCATGGAAACCATGTGATTGGCATCTCTAACAAAGCCTGGGGTCTTCTTGGAGGAAGTGGTCTCCAAATGGGAAACCACTGGGGGAGGGAACCCACAAAAAAAGCAGGTGTGAAAGCCCTTGGAACACCTGAGTGTTACAATCCACTGTTGACTGAGTGGAGCTGAAAAGCTTTATTGTAGATTCCAATTACCTTCCAATATGTTACATAAAGAAGCAAGACCTTTGGCTTTCATTCTGTTTTTAGCATCGTCTTTTGTCCCCCTGTATACCCTGGCCAGTCATTTCACCTTTTGAGCTTCACATTCTACATCTGTCAAATGGTGCTAAGAATATCTTTGCAGGGATTTGTAGGGATCCAGTGAGACAATGTGTGGGAAAGTGCTTTACAGCCTCTACAACGCAAGGGATTATTTTTCTAATTCCAGCCACCACCCTAGGCCACTCCCTATTTCCCTTCCCCATTGCCCATCCAGATTTGCTCGGCTGATGCAAGTCAATTTTAATATCATCTGCTGACAGTAAATCAAACAGGAGATCAGAAGCCAAAACACCAGTTTTCAGGTTCTCCCAGGCCACACCAGGCCACAGCCCAGGTTGTGGTAACAGGAAGAGGACCATCAGAGAATGCATCACACCGGGCCATCTCTCATTGTTTGTGTTTTTCTCGCTCATTTCACAAATGAGGAAACTAGTCTAAAGAAGGGTCTTACAAAAGTCACCCAGCTAGAGACAGTGGCTCTGAGTAGCTTGTTTGCAGCTGAACTGTGTGTTTCTATGATCTCACGGCTACAAATCTAGTAGGTAGTTTGGATCTATAAATCCCGCCGCAGGCCTTTCTCAAACCCTTTGGAAACTAACACGGGCAGCTCACTGCACCTTGGAGGCAGCTCAGCCTTGCTTGCTCTTGCTCAGTGATCCTGTGCCCTCGTCTCTCTGCTTTGAGGCTTAGGGTAATCAAACAGCCCAGAACCCGATGGGTGAGGAGGTATCAGGCACCTTCCAGAAAACGTCAACCAGTCAGATGAGCAGTAGGTGCCAAGGTTCTGAAGAAGCTTCTCCCAGAGTTACACAGACCGGTGACCACATTTCTTGTATCTCGCCCATCACAAAATCTACCTAGAAGTCCAACAGCAACTCCCACAAGAAAAGCATCCTTATAATTCACATGGGTGGAACTTCCAAGTCGGTCATCTGGGATAGAAGCTTGATCATGCCCATGGGAGGAGAGGTCACAGGACGGGCCCATGACCCAGTCTGAGGCAGTTTCAGATGAACTTTAACACTTTGGTTTCATTGTATTTTTCTGTTATGAAGTTACAGTCACGTTTGCAAAAGTTTCTCAGATCCCGCCTATATGTAAAAAAATATGGTCAGGCAATCTGGAGGAGCAAAAAACAACAACAACCAAAGAACAAACAAACAAACAAACAAACAAACAAACAAATGGTGCTATTCTAGTGGGGAGAAGATGGGGAGCGGCATCCTGGCTTTATATGGAGGGTCCCGACCCACTCCGGCTCAGTCGGTCATCTCTGTACCCGCTCCGGGGCCGGGGTGCCATGGGCTCCGGGGCAGGGCTTGCTGATCAAACCAGTGCCTCCCAGCTGGGGTTTACAGTAGTGAGAGCAGAGTGCCCTTAAATGATTAAAAATGATGAATGGGAAAAATCTGCTTATCCAACACCCGGTGAACATTGCAGCTGTGTGCAGCCGTGAGCAAAGAGATGCTCTTCTCGGTGTCTCGGGGAGCCATGCCCCGCGCACACACACGCAACACGCCTATGGACACAGATGTTCACACGCATGCTTTCTCTTTCACTGAGAGAAAATGAGGCTGCTCTAGCATTCATAGCTTGGTCTTCTACACTTACCCTCTTAAACATTAGTCATTAGTCTTGCCAGGATGGGGGAGAGACTCCAGTAAGAAAGTTAAAAGCTGACCATTCATGAAGCATGCGTCTGGCTTCTAAGAATGGGTCTGTGTGTGGCCAGTTCTTACTGCCCAGGCCAGCCAGGGTAGAGAGTGAGACTGCCCTGGCATAGAGTCACCTTCTTAATGGAGCTCCTCTTCCCTGGGAAGTCACGGCCACAGGCTGGGTAAAGGCCTGGAGGGCAGGGTCTGCCTCTGTTTCATCTTGGAAGTCACGGCTCCCTGCGCGCTGCCGCGGTCACAGCGCTGGCATCCGACCAGCGGTAGATTAGTGTAAGGGAAGGTGAGTGCCGGCAGTGGAAGGCACTGGGGACCGGGAGTAAAGAGACGTGGATTCTCGCCCTTGTTCTACCCTCAGCTACACAAGGACAGGAAAGTCACCCCACATCGCTGTCCCTTACCTTAAAATAAGAGGTCTGCAGAACCCCCCGCATCATCAGTGAGGCGCACAGGCCTGGCTGATCTTTCGGTGGGGAGACACTCCTGTCCACCCTAAGGCTATCTCAGAGCCTGGGCAGCGCGGGGAAGGGGGTCCAGCTAGCAAGAAGTGCGGCTGCCCCAGCACTCAGGACCCATTGGGAGTGCTGGGCAGGCTCTCAGAACTCACTGAGGGCCGTTCACATTCGTGACCACTTCTCTCGCTCAGGAGGGCTTGAGAGGACGCCGTGAAAATCTACGTGACACACGTTTAACCAAGGAAACAATCGGCCTCTGTCCAATCTGCCCATCGGGAGCTGAGCCTGTCAGGTCTGAGCTGAGAACAAACTAGAAACCTCGAAAATCAAGAACAATAGCGAGGAAGACACTTCTCTGGTTGTCCAAGGCTGTGCGGCTGAGGACACACAAGTTCTCCAACCGCACGTGGGGGAGTTTTAACATCCACGCTTCCTGAATTCACACAGGCATACTGTTTTGCTCGGTGACATTTTCATTCTGCTATCGAACTTGCTACTGCACAACCGGCTGTTACGAACAGCGCTTTCTGCTTCACTGAAGGATTTTGGATCTGTGCAAGACTGTCCAGACAACAGGGGCGAGCTCTGTGGGGCCGTGCGGAGGGCAAGGCTGGAAAGAGGGCACCGCAGATCCCACTGGGGGGAACTGCACCCCTCAGTTTATCCAGGAATGATTTGTAAAGTGTGAATCTAAGAGATGTCCAATGCTGTGCCTACCTGCCTGGCTGTACAACGTGACAGGTTTAACCGCAGCCTTCCGAGATTCTGTCAGGAGGGTACAAAGCACCGGTTCTAAAGACTGGGATTTAAATCAATCCTGTAGGAGTTGTGCAACCTTGGAGAGATGAATGAACTTTACAATTTCGTTTACATAGCGAGGATTTAGGGTGACCTTAAACAGGAGAACAAAAGTCAACATGAGGGCAAGAGTTTTGCTGGTGCACTCGAAATTGTTACGGTGCTACAGGACTTTCCGTTCTTTTGCATGTGTGCTGTTTTAGTACATATCTGAAGAACTGATGATAAGGCAGTTTCAAATGATACCAAGGCCACTAACAAGTGAGAAAAACAGCTTGTGGTAGACTTTTGGGGGAGGGTAATAGGACCGCCCTGTGCATGAAGCCCACTCCTCACCCCTGTGAAATGTACGGCCAGAGACTGTCATGGGTGAATAATCTGAGTTGCTTAGTTTTGCTACTTCTGCAACAAGGTCTATAATGAGAGGATATTTTAGATTAATGGGTGAGAAAGTAGAGGCAGGTGAGAATATTGCCTGGAGTATCTTTTTGTTTTTATCCATTCAGTATATCATAGAAATGGAGCGGGCTGGGGATTTAGTTCAGCGGCACAGTGCCTGCCTGGCAAGTGTGAGGTCGTGAGTTTGATTCCCAGTACAAAAAAAAAAAAAAAAAAAGGAGCTATACTAGCTTTTAAGTAGCTTAGCAAGTAGCCAAGTAGTCTTAAAACTATACAAAATTTGGGTTTTATTTTAGTTTTTGGTAGAAATGGAATACGTAGAGATGTTTGTGAGCTGATGAAACTTGAAAGAGCTTAAAACAATACCCTGGTTATATGGTCTGACAATAACTTGAAGCAAAACAAGTGCTGCGAACGGGAAAGACCCAACAGGAATCCCAGAACACAAACAGCCATTCATGAATGGGGAACAGCAAAGAACATGAGGTAACAGTGGGTATTCCACTCCTGCGGGTCTGACCCAAGATCTCTGTGGCGTGAGAGGGGAAACAAGTCTAGGAATACTGAGAAGTTCCGTAATTCCCCCGAGACTTTGAATCAGAATCTTTGTGAGTCTCCTCCGCAGGGCCTGGAGACAGGCTAATGGGTGTACAGCAAGAAAACAGATGAGAAGAGAGAGACAAAGGCCTGTGTGTGGTGACTCTGAACCGGAATTGCAGAACTTTCAGACTCCAACGGCCTTGAAGACACTGAACTGAATTCTAGCCCGAGCCTGAAAGACAGCATTCTCCAGGGAAGGCGAAAGCCCAAGGCTTCTCTTTGTGTCACTGCACGTCCACACAGGTGACAGCCAAATCTCTGATCACGTAAGTGAGAAGAGGACCGATTACAGACAGCAAAGCGTTCGCTGGTTCAACAGATATTCTGGGTCTATGACAATAAATCAAAGCGACACGAACTCTTGTCCTCCTGCAGCTTATGTGCCGTTATTCAGCAACATTCACGCCATTCTCAAAGCAGCTAGAGAAGGTCACTGTTCCTACTGTGCCGATGAGGAAACTGAGATTCTATGTACCGCCAGCCTGAGTTATTAGCTACTGTGCTTTGCTACATTACCTCCCGATAACAACAATGACAACAAGGACACTGACGACAACAGCAGGTCCCGGTGAGGCTCAGTGCACCACCTGCACGGCAGATAAACATTACTTACAGTAAACGATGCTTTCCTGTTTGCCGTACCCGGACTGCTGCTTACCGAGAAGCCAGCCCATTGCATTCCATGTGTCTGGCAAGAGCACCTTCTCATTTGTCCAGAACTTATTAATCAGAGATGTGGCAAGCATCAAACCCATTCCAGTGGCTACGGAGTAAGACACAGCCTTCGCCGGGCCAGGGGTCCGGGAGGAAGGAACACTGAGTAAATGGACATCACAATGCAGGCTGATAAGGCTGAGACAAAGGTTAGCCCGGGATGCTCAGGGGAATGTGGAGAACAAATAAACAGTCCAGGAGCAAGGGGTGCTGAGCCCGGAACTGAGTCCTGCCCAGCTGGCTTGGTCTGGCTAAGCAAAGGTACTGAAGTGCTCTGTGCGGAAAGAATGACATTTGGGAAGTGAAAGACTGCAGGGTTTGAGGAGCTGCAGGTATTCTGGCAGGAGAGACGGAGTGTGGCAAAGACACTTGTGGATATTGGCCGTGCTTATTTTAATATTGTGCGTATTTAGCGGGGGTTTGCAGACAGCACAGAAATCGGGGGATATACTCAGAGATCCAGGAGTGAGTTATGAAATCTATTTGGTAGATCTCGGCCAGCCCTTATTTAAAGCAACAAAAGGATAGGATGGAGTGAGATGGAACAGACTAGAAGATAGCAGGCAGAACATGTGGAGGAAAAGTTAAGTATTGCGTGCACACGAACATGTACACGCAGTCCTGATGTAAAATGCACGCATTTCTCTGAGTCATGACGAAAAAGTCGGGCAGCCGCTAATCCGGTCCGCAGCTTCTGGCCCCATACAGGTGGCCTTGGGGATCTCCGTACTCTGGATCTGTTCCTTCAGGAGACAAAGAGACGCTCCTGGAAGGGTGTTCTGTTCCAGTTCCCTGAATATTTTCCACATTCCACAGCCCATGATCAAGAGATGGGGGGAGGGAGGGAGGGAGAAACAAAAAGAACGAAGATGTGTTTTGCACATGGGCCAGCTCCCCGCCCGGAAACGGATCGCCCTGTCCTGCAGGCACTGACCAATAAAAATAAAACTGAAAAAAAAATTCAAATCTCAAGGGGCTACACAGATAAACTCCAGTGTCAGGGCTATTTCTGATAAGCAGTCACTATTTCCATTTTTCAAAAATGAGGAAAAAAATATATCCACCAACTAACGTTGCAAAAGGTTCCAAGAAAGTTTGGGGCCTATGGAAAGTTCTGGGCCTCCGCTGTGTTTTCCACCAAATGAGTCACCCAGGTACCAAGCCAAGGCGAGGACGTGAGTCACAGAACACACCCAAGGCTGCACCTCAGCCCCCTTTGCCTTCGCAGCGGGGTTCCCCCCAAATCCCTCTTGGAGTTTGTTCTTCACTTTCTCTTCTAATTCAATCTCTGGCCAGTTTCTGGGCTCTTTGGTTTTTTCCTTTACTGTGTTTTATTTTGTTTCTGCTTTTTTTTTTTTTTTTTTGGTCTAATCAACTTGGATTAATAAAGATTAGTTAAGAGGCAAATAAAATATCTATACAATACAATTTTAAAGAGAAAAATAAGATTTATTGTTTCTTTTCTGTTAATTACTGACCTCTTTGCAAATTGTAAGAATCTGAAAGAACAACAACTGAAGTGGTTTAATAAATACTCCTTAGCTGAATTATCTGACCAATTTGGACTATGAAGTTGGAAAAGACTGATAAAGACTGAAAGTCCAGATTCACTTCGGGCTTAAATTAATTTGGCAGCAAATATCAGGAGAATTAATCAGAAGAGTTTATGTTTTGTGGGTCAGTACACACATTCATCTGGGAATAAACAGAAATTGGCGCCGGAAAAGACAGGTTATCGGCGAAATTCTAATGATTTCTCCTTCTCTGAGAATATATAGCTCTTCTTTGCACTGTAAAAATAGCTACTCTGTTGGGAGAAGTTGACATAGAATCACAAACTTCTTAAAAGTTGAAAGAAATCTTAGCAATTATTTGGTCCCAAGTTTCTCAACTGGTTTCATATGGATGAGAAGATAAAAATATCGCACACCTGGCCTTGATGCGGATTCTGGCGGCCTCTTGATGAGATTCTAGACCTTTTTTTTTTTCTCATGAGCTAAGAAGATTTTGTCAAAGTTATTTTTCTCTGGTTTTTGAAGGCACTTTTCTTTTATCTGTGCGTTTTCAATTAAAATGCAATGCCACACGTGCTTTCTTAAGCTACATTTACAGAACGTGGGGGTTACTGATGTAGCCCAAGCCTCTTTTTATAGAGAATGAAGACCGCAACAGCTTAGAGATCCTAGCCAGTCTCCTGCCTCTCATAGACCTGGTGTGGTGCATGCAATGTATACAGCACATGCTCAAGAAATAGCAAATTGGACCACTTTTAAAGGCCAAAAGGAAATGAGTGAGTAGAGATATACATAGCACCCAGGTGTGGGGGCACATGCCTGTAACCCCAGCACTTGGGAGGCTGAGGCAGGAGGATCACTGTGAGTTTGAGGCTAATCTGGGCTACAGAGTGAGTTCAGGGTCAGCCTGAACTGCATAGTGAGATCCTGTCTCAAAAAGACAAAAACAAACAAAAGGACGTGAATGACAAGTAATAGCTGGATACCATGTGCCTAGGGGTGCTTTTCCAGGGGATTTCAGAATCTGCCCTTCGTCTCCGTCACACTTGAGTCACTGCGCCTGGAGCCCCACAGCAGTGCCCGCTGCACGTGAGCAGAGGGGCATTTGTCTAAACAAGCGGTGTCCAAACAGAACTGCTTTGCTCCGAGTGGAGTGCCCAGCGCTCCTCCCTGTTTGCTCGCCTGACCTCAAGGACCTCAGGAAAGGTCATTTCATGAGGCTGCCGTGTGTGCACGAGAAAACCTGAATCATCCTGTGTCACAATCGGAACCACGAAGCCAAATGCCGTGTCATCCCCAAACAGGTTATTATGGCAGGGCGGGCCGCTGGCTCCGTGGGGGACTGGGGCTGGGTTTGTTTTTCAACTTCCCCCCGGGGAGCTCGGGCCCTTTGCAAACATCAGTGCTTAGAACCACTGGGAAAATAGCTGGACTTCATTCAAACTTGCTTAGAAAGGACAGAAAGACAATAGAAATACTGATGTCACTTTTCAAATTACGTAGCATTAAGAGTGCCTTAGGGAGGCTTGGGCACTGACCAAGTCTGAAAAACAGAAGGAAGTGGTAGAGATGAGTATCTCGCCGGGATTAAAATGATGAGCCGGGTGTATTTCCTATGGGACTGGGTTTAAGTTACGGTGTCCAGTGATCAAAATGATGAAACACTGGTTTAACTCTGCAGCTGACTCCACTCGGTCACCACAGCCACCTTTTCACCAGTCTCTGCTACCTGGTGGGCACGTACTTACAGCAACCACGCAAAGCCAGTGTTGCTAACTCCACCTTCCAGACCAGTGCATAGGAAAGCTGTGATGTCTACCCATGATCATCTGTCTCCAGGTAATGACCTGGCCTTCAAAGGACTGCAGAATCACTCTACATCTTCATGCTGCTTCTTAGTGTGACCTTGGTCTACCTCCATCTCAATTTCTTTATCTTCCAACTTGGACTGGCAGTCTCTGCCTAAGAATCATTATTCTGGAAATATTAACATAAAGCACCAATGGGCACATGGGAAGCATTCAACTGGCCATTGGGTTTATTATTATGGTGGTGATAGCTAAGCATTAGGAGTTCATTTAATTATTCTCACCTTAATATGGAAAGGAGAGGAGAAGAATCAAACAATTAAAGGATGTTTATTCGGTGTTTCTAAAACTTTATATAAAAATCAGCCCACCTGGGGCTTTATTTGAAAATGTGAGCTCCCCCAGTCTGACCTCTCAAATCACCTCTTCAGTGCTCTTCAGCACCCCCGGGCTCTGGCTATGCAGACAGCATGGAAGGGTCCATACTTTCATTCTTCAGTTACTGAAAAACTCGGACACATCACCCAAAAGTAGGTCATTATCATGACCTTATCACCAGTAAATCCACAAATAACCTGGACAGTTAAGATGCCCAGGTCTTGAGACTAAAATTTCCTTATTGACCTTAATCATCTGGAATTTCTTATAAAGATCAAATCTCCATTCATAATTACATGGTAGGAAAAGATCATTGTCCTCAGGGCTATGGAGCTCTCATGCTGGGTCACGGTCCTAGCACATTTGACTCCAGGGAGTATCTACAAGGCAGGTCACCAAGATCGCAAAATAACTGGAAACCATACAATTTTTACAATTTTAAGCTGGCTGTTCTCAAAAGCAGGAGATATGAATATAATCGGTTAATTCTCTTATCACCCTAAATGAATCAGGGTCTCATTTTGAGAACATGGGAGAATAAAAACCAATCTCATAGAGAGAGAGATGAAATCCATGTGTTTTCTGGTAAAATCTGTAGAATGGTTGTGCATACACAGCACCTTGAGCTTCTGAGAGCAACGGCTGGTTCTCTATGAGAATCTTGTAAGAGCCCACATCTGCCTAGCACTCTGGGAGGTGAGGGAGGAGGACACCCAATTCCAGTCCAGCCTGGGCAGTTTAGTAACTTAGTGAGACCTTGTCTCAAAATTTAAAAAAAATTTGAAAAACGTCTGGGCATTTGGGTTGTTTCCAAGATTTAGCTATTACAAACTGTGCCACTATAAACATGAGTGTACGTATATCGCTGTGGTACGATGCTTTCAATTCTTTGGGGAAAATACCAAGAAGGGGAATAGCTGAGTCAAATGGGACCACTAGTCTTAGTTTTTTGAGGACTCTCCACACCGATTTCCACAGTGGTCTCACCAGTATACACTCCCACCAACCGTGGAGAAGGGTTCCCTTTTCCCCACAGCACCACCAACATTTGTTATTGGTTGATATTTTGATGCTAGCCATTCTTTTTGGAGTGAGATGGACTCTCAGTGTTGTTTTAATTTGCATCTCTGAAATGATCTGATGAATGGATAAAAAAGATGTGGGTGTTTAAAAATAGAATGGAGTACTACTCTGCCATAAAAAGGATAAACTTCAGACATTTATTGCTAAATGGGTGGACCTGGAGACCATACTCCTAAATGAAATAAATCAGACACATTGTCTCACTGGTGTGAGAAACTGAAAGTGTAAATAAGAGCCAAATTGTACAAGAGATATAGTGAAATGGGAAGCAATTGTTCAAAATGAAAGGGGAACTAGGCAGGGGAAGGAGGAAAGGAAGGAAGGGAAAGAAAAAATGAGAAAACAAGGATAAAATTGAAACAAAGCTTTGTAAATAAAGAGGGGAAGAGGGGTTAAAGGGAGGAGAGGGAATGGGAGGGAGAAAAAAGACAAATCGAGGTATATAACGTACAAGTGCAAAATTCCTCTGATGAATGTGATCATTGCATGCACCGAAATTGTACCAATGATCATTTTTTTCATGCCTAAATCTTACAGTCTGAACAACTACTTTGAAGATAACAACATGCAATGTATTACCCAGTGTTAGCTTCCTATTATTTTGTTTGGAAATTCTGTATCGGTGTTTTTATTCTTTTTTGTTTGTTTGTTTTGTTTTTAAAATTTAAAGAAAAAGGTTAATGTGGCCTTATTGCACAGCTCAAAGATTTGCAATGAAACACAGCAGAAAGTAAAACTGTTTAAATACTACTAATTAATGAAAACGAAAGTCAAATTGAATAAAATTTAAAAAAGAGAAAAGGTCTGGGGTTGCAGCTTAGTGCAAAGGCCCTGAGTTCAATTCCCAGTAGGGCCCAAAACAAAGCTCTCGATTCTGCAGTTCAATTGGTTTCTATCCTGACTTCTCTACTTGGTAGCTTGCTAATCTTACAGTTTCTAATCTCCCTAAGTTTCAGGGCTTTCAGCCCTGCGATACGGAGACGATAAACCCTCGTTGGACCCAGATCCTCCTACAGACAGGCGCTCAGCAGATGCCGGCTCCATGCTGTCAGTCCAAAGTGTCACCTGTCCGTGAAGATCCAGGACTCCTTCATCATGTGGGAGGCCTTGGCACTGGGGATCAGCAGTGGTGACCTCTTGGACAAGGCTTGAACCCTGAAAACAGAGAGAACCCTGGCCGCTGCACGACCACTGGGGACAAAATCTCCCGCGTGGGCCCCTAGGTGTAAAGCCGGTTTCTAGCATTCCCTGGGGTGGCTCGTCCTGTGCGCCACCCTTCCGTGGACGCCTCGAGCGAGGGTAGCATCGGGGATGGAAGATCCCCGTGTCCACACCTCCCCAGTGGCTTCTGGAAGTCCTCACAGAGCAGGGACGCTGGTCAGAGACTCTCGGGCCCTTGATTATCACTCAGCCCCCGGAAATTCTCTCTGTCACCAGACTAAGCCCTGAGGAAGCCACGACACTGAAGTACGGTTGCTGCCACAAATCGACTGTGAATCTGCCTGCATTTGGTGTTAGATTCCCTTTCTTTCTTCCTTTCTTTCTTTCTTTCTTTCTTTCTTTCTTTCTTTCTTTCGGTACCAGGGTTTGCACTCACAACCTCGTGGCCCCAGGCAGGCACTTATGTCACTGAGCTAAATCCCCGGCCCTATTTTTTTGAGACAGGGTCTCATTATGCAGTTCGGGGTGGCCCTCAACTCACTTTGTAGCCCAGGTTGGTGTCAAACTCACAACGATTCTCCTGCCTCAGCCTCCTGAGTGCTGGGATTACAGGCATGCGCCACCATGACTGGCTTAGATTCACTTTAGATTTCTGATTTCACATTTCAGAAGAAGCACACTGGAAGTCCCAATGCTTCAATCTTTCTCTCACTTCTTGTTTTTGTCCCCAATCCCATTTAAGTACATACACTGAAGTATGAAAGAGCATTAATGAAAGGGGAAACGTTACACCTCTCCATTTAAAAAAAAAAAATTAGTGGCTTCTTGCTTGTTTTACTATGACCCACACTGCTTACCGTAGCCTTTAGGGCCCTACCAGGTCTGGTCCCTACCCCGCCCCCCGCTTCACTTTCTATCCCTCACTCCCGTCTCACTCCACGCAGCCCTCGCCCTCAAACATACCATTCAAAGCCCTTGCGCATTCTCTGCCTGGAGCCGCCCCCCACCTTTTCCTTCTTCCTTCTTGACTTTGCAGCTTCAGTGAGAATGTGCTTCCTTAGACAGACCTTTTCACATTTCCCCATCTCACGAACTCTTCTTGATCTGCGATTATGTTCTGCTGCCGTAGCCTCTTACCCGGACTAATGACTTCGATATAGAATGATCAGTGATTCCGCACGAGTGACTTTGTCCAGCGGCAGCCTGCACCTGTTGTGAGGAGGTGGGGGGCTGCAGCGGGACCTGGACGCCTTCATCTCCCTCCCTAGCCCCTCCCCTCTCTCTCTGCTTCCTGGCCACCATGACAGGAGCAGCAGTCCTTCGCCAGCCCCTTCCTCCTTTGGAATGAGCCAACCATGGACTGAATCCTCTAAAAGCTGTGAGCCAAAGTAAACCTCTCCTCCTTTATGGTGTGGGTGTCCAGTGTTCTATTCCAGTGACAAACAAAGTAACTAGGACACTATCTTTCAAAGTCTCTACCAGATTTATTTATTTATTTATTCATCCTCTGCCTCTCTCCTTTTTGCTTTGAAAGTTTTTTGTTCCATTTCTATTTTATTTACCACATCCTAACAAAATACCTGGGGTCCACATGAACACTTTTCTCAACAAATGAGCAAGAGAACCGAAGCGTGAGGTAGCCATCAACATGTTAATCTGAGCGACTGAAACCGTAGAACTAAAGCAGAGCTTTGGCCAAACCCACTTAAAAAGTTGGACCCTAAGAAATTATTCTCCCAGAACCTGTGGCCAGCTCCCGTGGATGAAGGGGAACTTGTGACTACGACTTGATCCTTCCTTCCTCCAGCTTTTACAGATTCTCCACCTCCTCCATGAACGCCGTGCTGCTGCTTAATTCCTAAGCCAAGTCCAGTCTGATTTCCTTATCCTTCACAAAGCCCTCTCCCGAGCGTCCAGCCTGCAAGATCCTCGGAAAACCTATAGTGCTTGATCCCTGTTTATCACGAGCCAGGCCCTGGTTCGGGGAATGGAGACCGACAGGAAGCTTTTCATGTGCAGTCAACATCTTTGCAACAGGATAACGCTAGGCCTTTGGGAATATTAACCCTCACGCGTTGCCATGTGAACCACTATTTTGCTTATTTTTATTTGATGGATATGTATGTATGGAGAATGTGCTATGTGTCCAGCCCCAGTCTAAGAAATAAACAAGTATTTACTCATTTAATTCTCCTAACAAACCCAACATGCAGGAAGCAGTATTATCCTCATTGGATCATTTGAGAATTTCAGGAAAGGACAAGTTATTTGCTTAAATCACAGAGTCGCTAAAGGACAGGCTAGAATTCAGGCCCAGGCAAGAAAGACCTAGAGTTCTTGTCCTCCACCACTGTCCCCAGCCATGTTTGGTCACCGCATAGAGGAGCAGCCACGCCTCCTTCACAGAGAGCAACGCAGACGCAGAGGCTGTTCGCTGGGCTTTGGTGGATGCGTGGGCTCAACGTGCAGTTGTGCCACTTCCCAGCTACACACCGCCGACGCGGGCACGGTCCTCGGAGTTGAGTTCAAAGTCCTGCTACCACACAGCAGCGTGGCCCCCGGTGGCAATTTCTGACACCGAATCTCAGGGCCCCTCCATCATCCCTGCTCATAGCGTTAAATCAAACTGTTAGGGTTCAGAGATAAACTCCCCTTGCCAGAGTTGGGGGTGTGGGGTCTCTAAAAGTCTTCAGCGACTGAAAAGCCACTGCTTGCCACTTTTACTGCCATTTAAAGGCAAATGTGTCGCGTTTAAATGCCATCTGCACTTGCGCACTCTGGCACTCTGTCGTGGCTGCGAATGGCCCGCTGGGTATTGTCCTCACCGCGCCTGGGACGCTGTCACACACACCCCGGGAGCGCGAGGGACGACCGGGTGAGTGCTGACGGCCGCTGACAAAGTTGGCAGCACTGGTTTCGCCACACTGAAGGTCTCTCCCAGTCCCTTCCAGCGTGAGCACTTAGTGACCACGGCAGAGGCCGTCTAGCTTTTCCTGCGAGTGGCTCAAAGGCGGGATGCCATAACCCGAGGGGTACTCGGGATCCTTTTCACCACGCGGGCACTTCCAGATTCAGTGCTGTCCTGCCTGCTGGGCCTCAGCACCCCGTCCACTTGCTACCAAACCCTCCGTAACAAGAAGTCCTGACTCGGAGACCACAAATTGCCCCCTGTGCGTGTGGCCAAAACAGGCAAACTAGGAACGCTCGCATTTTTTTTTTCTTTTTTCACCAATGCACTGGGAAGCACCAGGGCTCCCATGTGAGAGGAGGAAGAAGCCACCTCACATGGGCACACAGCAAACAGTGCTGCGGGCCACATCGCCTTGTTTGCTTTGGGAAATGCAGACTTATTAATAAGACAGTTTCACAATGTGGCAGACGCGTCACAAAACGCAATGCAGGAAAAACCCCCTGGAAGTCACTTTGTACTGGCTCTCCTGAGGCTCTGGACAACGCTGAGGTTCAGCAGCGCAATCAAAGGCGAAGTGCGGGGAGCCCTCCCTCACCTGTGATTCAGGCTCCCCCGCACTGCGGGGCTCAGGCTGGGAGGACAGCACCAAAACTCACGGAAAGTTCCAGTTCCTCAAAGCTTCAGTCCATACCCCAGAGCAAGCTGCTCCTGCAAATGTACACAGGAAGAGAAACGCTAGCAGATCTCAGTAACCTGGAGCTGGCAGCCTCCTCCTCCGAGCCCTGGGGGCCGAGGCGGGGGACCCATCTGTTTATGCAACTCGGTTTACTGAACCCGCTGGCTGGGTGGGGCTGTTGGATTTGGTTTTACAACCAGAAGATGCTGGGAATGCGTGAGCACCGCTGGCTGAAGGGAAGGGGGACCGCTCTTCCGGCTCCCTGGGCGGCAGCAGAGCAACAGCCTCACCTCTGTTCTTCCTCCGGACAGGGTCCCAGGGGCCACCGAGGGGCCCTTCGGAGCCTCTCCGCGCCCTCCGCCCCACCCGCTCCCCCGCTGCCCAAACCCGACTCAGCTGTGTGACGGCCAACGGCGCGGACTCGGGTGGACGAAGGAAGGGGCGAGAGTCCTGGTCCTGCTGCTGCCGCCTCGTCCAGACTTGGGAAGGTCCAGGCCCTCATCAGTGCGGGACCGGAGGCATGGGACCTGCTCCCCAGAGTTGCGGTCTGGTGTTAAATAACCACACAGAGGCGTGGTTTTGCACGCCATCCGCTTTACCACTTCCATGATTTTTAGCAGATTTATTCCCCTTGCCACCCTCACTGACCATCAGTTTAGATGTATTTTTGTCACCGTAAGGCCTTTTCTTTTTCCACGATTCTATACTTGCAAGGCATGGTAATTATATTCATCCCTGGGAGTGGGGACATATATATACCACATTTTGAGCATTTCTAGTCCCCCTTCTTCTCCGCCCCTCCAGACACCTTCCCATCTCCACAGCCCACCTCCATGTCCTACTTTCTGTCTTTTATTTTACTCTTCAAGTAATTTATAGTTTGAGTCTCTCATAGTAAAGAAACCATGATCTATTTCACTCGCTATTACAGTCTCAGGATCCATGTATCTTCCTACAGATGACTCAAACTTACCCTTCGGGATGGCTGAGAAGTTCTCCATGGCAGACCATACTCATCCTTTTAGGGTATTTCATATACATAGAATCACACAATCTGCGGTATCCCGTGTCTGGGTGCCCTCACTGGGCATCCTGCATTCCTCCCATCCTACGTGGGATGGTCCTCTCATTTGTTTCTTGTTGCTGAATATTGATTTATTGCACAGGTACGACCTTTGGCCTAGCCATTCACCAGCCAATGGACCGTTAGGTGGTAATATTTTGGCTACTATAAATGACAACACTTGTAACATGTTGTCTTCGATTCCCTTGGTGGCAATTTGACAGTGAACTAGTGGGGGATGGAGAAATGTATGTTTAACTCTTTAAGGATTCTCAAATTGTGTTGAGACACACATGTTACAAGGAAATGGTTTAGTACAATGCTACTAGAGAGTAACAACCAGTACAACTTGTCATAATTGTTGATACTGTTCTTGGGGAGGATCACCTCGGGTTACGGTACAGGTAAGAAGGCTAAAGCTCAGAAAGGAACAGAAACTGATGGGCGGCCTGGAATTCACCCATCTCTCTGGTGTCTTCCGACTCCAAGCCTAATGCTGTTCCCAGTGTGACTTTATGTGACCCAGGACACAGAGCTTTGCTCGCGTAGTTCCCTGCTAAGCAAATATCAGTGACTCCTCCCTGTACATAAAATAAAGTCGCAGCCCATGAGCTAGGTAAACAAAGCCCTCTGGTTTCTCTTCCCACACATCTTTGCTGTCCAACCCCCACCACATCCTCTCACCCACTCCTTTCTTTGCAGAGGTCTGAGGATGACTTTTATTCCAACAACAATCCACTCTTTGGCCTTCTGGGTCTTTGCTTTCACTTTGCTTTCTGAAACACTCTTTCCTGCTTTGTCTTGTGAAAGCTGGCCCATCCCCTAGGGCAGAGCTCAAATTGAAGTGCCACACTTCCCCTGTCCCGGTGACCGTCCTCAGCGGTAATCCGCATTCCCCTGACCCACTTGCTTGCTTGCGGAGGCGCTCAGTAGCACGCTGACTTAATCAGAAAGGACTGAAGAGCCCTGTTGTGTACGGATTGATCCAGGTATGGGAAACGCCAATACTTCAAATTCAACAAAAGCGAATGTATGACTCTCCAAGATACAGTTCAGTAGAGTGCTATTCTACCTACAATAGGCTCCTACTTCTACCACCTTCCTTATTCTCAGCTACCAGGGAAGCTTATTCATGCTTCTGACAAATTTCTATCACACTGTATTATACATCAGTTTGCACAGTCTGTCCCACAAGAGCGTGACCTCCTCCCGGGAAGAAACTGTGTGGTGCTCACGTCTGTGCCTGCGCTACCAGCACCGAGTCTGACTCACGTCCTCTGGGGGCTCCGGGGCTTTCAGAGTGACTGGATTGTGAACCAGAGGTCAGCGACAATGAGTCTCTGTCTCTGTCTCTCTCTCTCTCTCTCTGACATAGGAAACCTATTAAAAACAGGCAATATGCCTTTGTCTGAACCCAGAGTTCTAAAAGAGGTTTTTCCTCTATCAGCTGCTCCACAATAGCTTGCCTGGTTCAATTAATAAGTTTATACATGGGCTATCTCTCGCCCTATTCTTTTCTAAACAAAGGTCACAGGGAAGGAAGGATGGAAGGCAAGAAGGGCGAAAAGAAGGAAGGAAAGAAAGAAAGAAAGAAGGAAAGAAGGCAAGAAGGAAGGAAGAAAGGGGATGGGAGTTGAGGAGCAGAATAAAGAGAAATAGTTTTTGTTTACACTAAAAGAAGCTCTAAGGTGTGGTCCTTTTTCCTAAGCACATTGTGAAAAGTTTGAATTTTTTTTTTTTAACCAAGGATCTAGCAGGGGGCTTCGCATACAGTAGAAATACTGTAGGTGTCTGTTGATAACTGGATCCAACAAACACTTAGGAAGTGGTGACGAACCAGACCCACGTTCAATCTTCCAAGACTCCTAGCCCAAGGGGGCTGCCAACGCGCTGAGCCGCGGCAGTCATGGCATGGTGATGACATCGGACGCCGCTGGGTCAGACGCTGTGGGAAGCGTCTTTCATGAAATAACTCATTTAATTCTCAGAGCAACTCTAAGAGGTCAGGTTAGCGATGAAGAAGAAGCAAAGGAAGAAAACCTGAAGTTTGGAGACGGATCAGGAAGTAATTAGCCTGAAGAGTAGTAGATCAGGGATCTAAACCGCGGCGGCCTGGCTCCAGATCTGCCTGGGACAATGTTTTTGGGCTTACGTGAGCGCCCTGTACCTTTCATTTCACTGAATGCTTGCCCTCGAGTCGTGCGGGTGCAGGGCTGAGAGGTACGGGGAAAGCACAGAAGACGCACTGTGTTCTGAGCAATAACGGGGCCCGCTGTCAGGGAAGCGGGAAGACCAAGGTTTGGGGCCGGACCAGGGAGACCCGGACTCCGACTCCAGATGCCCAGTTCCCAGGGCACTCGCCTTCCCAGCACCTGAGTGCCACGATTTCTGGGCCAAGGTTCATTTCAGCAGCTCAAGGGCTCTGGAAGATTGGATTCTAGACTCCAAGCCTTGGAGTAACTCAAAATAAAGATGGCGTGACCCGGGCAGGCTGAAGGACTGGCCTCAGTCACACACCCCGCTGGGTCTGGTTCTAAACCTGAGGTTTCCGGAGTTCCAGCCCAGTGCCTTTGCACTGAAGTCACACAGTTTCCTCTGAGGTAGGGAAGGTGAACAGAGCAAATTATTCAAAATGGGACTTTCCAGAGAGACAGCATAGAATTGGACAGCTGCCGCCGGGAGGCCGAGCCAGACACGCCCCAGTTTCACTACAGATCTGCTATCTCACGCTATCCTGTGTGTCGGGGGCCAGGAGGGGTTCTCCTTGGTGAGCAGCACCCTTCCAACCTGCAGACCCTGCCCTGCCCCTTCCTCTGCAGGACGGAACCACCCTGAACCCCGCTCCTGGAAGAGAAGGGGACCTGGTCACCTCCCAGCTGGCTCAGTGATTCCACCAAGAGAGCACAAGAGCTTGAAAGCTACTTTCGAGTACATTCTCTCTAGTTGTAGGATCTGGAGAAAGTGCAGGGGTAAACAGAGCTC
>RJWM01004337.1:0-102290 GCA_004363535.1 Dasyprocta punctata | reverse complement strand
TCTTCTTCTTCTTCTTCTTCTTTCTCATTTTCCTTTAGCAGAATAGCTACCACTACCTTTTTCTGGGTTCCTGTGGCATGGAGAATTGTCTTCCATCCCTTGGTTTTTAGTCTATGAATTTGCTTTTGAGTTAAATGTGTTTCTTGAGTGCAGTATAATGTTGGATCTTGCTTCTTGATTTATTCTGCCTGTCTACTTCTTTTGATTGTGACTTGAGGCTATTTATGTTGATGGTCATAACTGATATGTATTGACTTTCATCTTTCATGTTACTCTTCTTTGTTTGTTTGTTCCCTCTCCTACTGCTCTATTTAATTGTTTTCCCTTTCTGGCAACTTTTATTGGTGTTCATGTGTTGTGGTCTTCATTATCTCTCTCTAAAATATCTTTCAAAGCATTCTTTTGAGCTACTTTGGTAGTCATACGTTTCTTCATTGTTCTTTGATATGGAAGCGTCTTATTTCTCCACCAACTTTGAAAGATAGTTTTGTTAGGTACATCAATCTGGACTGAAGATTAATTTACTATAGGGCTTGAAATCTCACACTCCAAGCACTCCTTGATTTGAGTGTTTGTGTAGAGAAGATTGCTGTGGTTCTGATGAACTTTCCTTTATAGGTGATAAGCTTCTTTTCACTACCTGTTATTAATATTTTTTTTGAGCTGAATTTCTGGTATCTTGGTTATTATGTGCTTTGGTGTAGATTTATTTTTGTCATGGTTATTTGGAGTTCTATGTGCTCCATTTATTGGAATGTAGAATTCTTTATCCATGTTTGGGAAGTGTTCTGCCATTTTTTTAAACTTAGAAAATATATGTCTCATAAATGGTACACATACCTTTTGCCTCTTCACAATTTAATAGAGTATTATCTTTTGGTAATTTAATATATTTTTCTGCTGAAATACAGTAGATCATCTTAAGTTACATGATGTAGGTTCTTAAAACCAAATTTAATTTTAAAATTATTTTTTTCCTTTATGTCATCATAATAGCCTCTAGAGACTGGTCATCTACAGGCTTTGTTTTAATATGTGTGTGCCAAACCTCTCCACAAGCTATTTTTATCTTATTCATTGTCTTTTGTACATAAATTTCTGACATGCCTTCAGCACATTTTTGGAATAGTCATTCCAGAAAACATTAGTGAGACCTTTTATTTGAATTTAAAATGAAATAATGATAATTCATCTATTTATGTATAAATCAGACATTGATGACATAAGGCTTAACTTGGAGTTATAGAAATGTGCTTCAAAATGTGAGTCAGTCTTTTTTTGTAAGATATCTGAAATTGTCCAAACAATATTAGTACAAGCCTTTCTTTTCAATGAACAAAGAGAAAATAATAGTAGAACTATGTTAAATATCATATATATATATATATATATATATATATATATATATATATATTACAAATATTTCACTTATGACTATGGTTTCTAATTTGCATCCGTTTACCTATAAAAGTTTCAATTATCCTTCTTTATGACTGAGTAGTACTCTACTATACAAAAATATCACATCTGTTTTATCCTTTCTTTGATTGATGGGCTTTTAGGTTGTTTCCAAGATCTAACTATTACAAATTGTGCTGATATAAAAAATGGGTGCAATTATATCACTGTCTTATAATGTTTTCAATTCTTCTGGGAAGGTACCCACAAGGGGAAGAGTTGCTTCAAATAGGACCTCCAATCCTAGTTTTTGAGGGGTCTCCACACTGAGTGGTCGCATCAGTCTACACTCTCACCAACAGTGGCAAACAATGCCTTTTTCACGACAGCCCTGTCAGCATTTGTTATTTGTTGATTTCTTGATAATAGCCATACTTTCCAGGGTGGAGTGGAATTTCAGTGTTGTTTTAATTTGCATCTCTTGAATGACCAGTGAATTGAGCATATTTTCAAATATTTGCTAGCTGTTTGTATTTCTCCATCTGAGAAATGTATATTCATCTCAGATGCCTATTTTTGGATTGGGTTTTTAAATTTGGGGGGGGTCTGATTTTTGAATTCTTTATATGTTCTTAATAGTAATTCTTGAACAGTTGGCAAATATTTTTTTCCCACATTGTTGATTTTCTCTTCACTTTGCTGTTTGTTTCTCTTGCTGGGCAAAACATTTTAGTAAGATGAGATCCCAGTTGTTTATTTTTTCTGAATCTACCATCACTTCTGTGAAGAGGTTTCATGGCTTTTGTGCTGTCTCTAGCTTTCTTGGTGATTCCAGTCAATATTTTGTTGTTCATCTTTGCTTTGTCCTGTAGCTGTTGTATTGATTTTTCATGGCCTCTTGCTTTTTTTAAGATCTCTTTGTTTTCCTGGTCATTAGATGTGTTCCTGCCTTGTAGATCTGATATTCTATCCTGACCTTCATTCAATCTGCTGTGAATATTTTCAGTGCAGTTTTTAATCTGCATTTCTGCTTGGATTTGTTTCATTGATTCCATTTCTTGCTATGTTTGGCATTCTTGGTCTCCATCATTTTCCAGAGATCCTTTAGTTTTTAATCTGTGTTTGCTTTAATGCCTTACATTTTGATAGCCATTTCTCTTGCACATTAGAGATTATTTTTTTCTAATGCCTCTTCCATTTGTTTTTTCACTTCTGCAGCTATCGTTTCAGGGAGTTCCATTTTTGACTTCTATTTTCCTCTATCTCCTTGTGCTCTGGTCTTGTCCTGAGTTCATTCAACATTTAAAGTTACATTCTCCTTCTTCATCTTGTCATTTTCTATTTTCTGTTGTTTGTTTTCTGTGTTGATACTTGTAGATTTCTTATGTTAGGTAGCCTTATCAAAGGCATTGAGGTTTTCCTAGAAGATGTGTGTTCCTCGAGATGTCTTCCGGATGTAGGTGGTTCTTGGTTTTTATATCTATCCCAAGGACCTATCTTCCCAATATATTAAGACTGAAGAGTTGCTATCAATTTCACTGTGTCCATTCCTTTGGTACTGGACTTTGATGATGGTTATGACCCCTTCAAATCACAGTGTTGTCATACAGAGGGGAAAATTTTTGGGATAGCATATATGACATCCTGGTTAACATAGTTCAGTTGGCAATAACAACAGACTCAAGTACAACAAGACTATTGACAAACTGTGGTAATTACTAGTCTGATATCTATAACTATAATAGGAGATTTACAGAAACACAATAAAACCCAATTTATACCAGGAAATTGCATGCAATGATTTTCCACTTAGTGGAGTGATTTTAACCTGTTGTGTGGGGGGGAAGGCGTTTAAGAGGATGAGGGATAGGATGGAGAGATGAATAAGCTTAAATACAGTAGGAGCAAGGTTGGAAGGCACAGGATGATCACCCAAGTTTTGAGTAATTGTAGGACACAGGAGGAAGAGATTGGAGGAGAAGGCCTACGAGTTTTGAAGTGAACTAGAAAGAGAAGAAACAGTGTTTACTCACATGAAAGTAACATGAAGTCAAGCAAGATAGTTGATTTAAGAGAGGAAGAGTTTGAGCAGAATAAAACAAAAAGAAAGAGAACTAAATAGTGAATGAGAGAGAAAAGAAAGAAGAAAAGAAAAAATAAAAGAAACAAAAGACAGTAAACATTGAAAATAAATGAATAAAATATTAAAAAAAGTTAACAAAAATATCTTTACACAATGAAGAAACTACAACATATAGAAAAACTAAATAGTACTAACAGAACAGATAGAAAATGAGAAAAGAAAGGAAAACTAACAAATGAAAAAGAAACAAACACTAAAAGAATGAACAAAATGAAAAACAAAGTAAAACAAAACAAATACTAATCCAGTTGAATACCAAAATAGAAACCAATCAAACAGAGAAAAATGAAAGTAATGAAATTCCTCTAATGTCTATAGTTCAGTGGTAGGTCCAAATTCGATCCCAGATATGTGTACTTCAGCCAAGATTGCCGTGAATTTTTGTTTGTTTTGGGTCTGATCTTTATTTCTGAATTTGGTGGATGGTATTAGTTTTCTGTGACTGAAATCTTCCCCAGTCATTTAGAAAAAAATACATAATCTCTTTAATAATTTTTGCTAGAAAAACTGGCTTTCCATATGCCAAAGACTAAAACTAGACCCATGTCCATCACCATGCACTAAACTAAAGTCAAATGGATCAAAGATTGAAATAGTAAAACACAGACACTAAATCTAATGGAAGACACGGTACGTAGAAATTTTGAAGATATAGGGGTATGTAGAGAGTTCATGAACAAAACTCATAGTGTAGGGGAAGTACTTCAAAGAATCAATTACTAGGATCTCATCTTAGTAAAAAGTTTTTTCACATCAAAATAAGCCATCAACAGAGTGAGAAGACAATCAACAGAGTAGGAAAAAAATTAGACAATTGTCCCTCAGACAAGGGACTTCTATCTAGAACATAACTGATTCAAACACATAATCCAAAAATTGGCATCTGAGATGAATATGCATTTCTCAAATGAAGAAATACAAATGGCAAATAAATATATGAAAAAAAGGCAACATCATTGGTCATTTGAGTGATGCAAATTAAAACAACACTGAGATTTCATCTCACTCCAGAAAGAATGATTATCATCAAGAAATCTACCAACAACAAACGCTGGCAGGGCTGTGGTGAAAAAGGAATTCTTTGCCACTGTTGGTGGGAGTGTAGACTATTACAACCACTGTGAAAGTCAGTGTGGAGATTCCTTTAAAAGCTAAGATTGGTGATCCCATTCTATCCAGCTATTTCCCTTCTGGGTATTTTTGCAAAAGAATTGATAACATTATTCCCCAATGACATAAGTGCACTGATGTTTATATCAGCACAATTTGTAATAGCTAGATGTTGGAAACAACCCAAATGCCCATAAACTCAAGAATAGATAAAAAAAAAAAAATGTGCTTTTTATGTAATGGAGAACTACTCAACTATAAAGATGGATAAACTTGAGGATTTTATAGGTAAAAGGATGCAACTTGAGACCATACTCATAAGTGAAATAAATCAAATTGGCATGTGTAAACATCTTATTTTCTTCCTAGTTTAAAAAACTGAAAGAGTAAATAAAATCCAAAATGTAAAATAGATATTGTGAGAGTGAGGTGGGAGGAGACTGCTTGGAAGGAAAGGACAACTGGGATGAAGGAAAGTAGAAAGAAAGGAG
The DNA here is from genome assembly GCA_004363535.1 of Dasyprocta punctata. Classification (NCBI taxonomy): domain Eukaryota; kingdom Metazoa; phylum Chordata; class Mammalia; order Rodentia; family Dasyproctidae; genus Dasyprocta; species Dasyprocta punctata. The sequence goes on along the minus strand of RJWM01004337.1, from coordinate 97,148 downwards.
GGGAAAAGATTATACTGACATGTGCCTATCTATCTATCCATCTATCAATGCACAAGATAGATAATTAGACTAGCTATCTCCATTGGTTCATCAAAAAGAATGGTTTATGGTTTCATTGTTCATTTTTTATGCCTATGTGTTGTATTCTGAGCAATTACTTTGAAGATAACAATGCACAATGTATTAACCATTTTTAATCTGCTATTATTTTGTTTTGAAATTCTGTATCATACTTTTTATTCTTTTTTGTTTTAAAATATAAAAGAAAAGAACAAAAGAAAAAGAAAGAAAAAGAAAAAATAGAAGAAAAGGGAAGGGAATGGCTCTACCAGCCTGCTTCTGTTCCTCATGTCTTTGTCCCCAAGCAAAACACTGATTCTCCTAATTTACCACCTGTTGGCTCATATTGTTTCTGTTGTGTGAGAAATTTCCTCTAGTTTCACCTATACATTATGTGCACCTTACCCAGGGTCCTACTTTGTTGCTTGTGTTTCCACAAGTCTCTGGGCCTGAGTCCCTCCATTAGCGGGAGGGAGGGGTGGATCTCAGACTTCTCTTGAGAAACACACTGTATGGAGTATGCTATGTACCCCCAAGTCCTCATATAATTTTGATGGGGCTGAGTTATTGGTTTGTTATTGGTTTGTTGATTGACAATGTGAGCGCTGTGCCCGCCCAGGGGTGGAGCTGACATGCAGCGTAAGGAAACGTTGGTCTTCCTCTTCCGTGCTTCCTCTCTCTCTCTTGCCAGCGCGGCTTGCAGCTTGCAGCTTGCAGCCGCCATGAACAGCAGGCCCGCCATGCCACGCTATCTTGGAGCCAACTTAAGTATGGACTGAAACTCCGAGAAACTGTAAGAATAAACCTTTCCTTCCCTAACTTTGGGCGTCAGGTATTTTGTCTCGGCAACGAGTAAAAAGTAACTAAGACACACACCATTGGGATCAATAGAGGAAAGGAGGAGTCCTCTTCACACTCAACACCAGCCATCAGCATCCCATGTCAATGGAAGAAGGTAAGAACTGACCTCACACTCTTCTCACCACCTGCGCATTCCTGGGTCCATAGAGGTGTGCAGACTCACACTCCTCTCAGAAGCTGTGGCATCCAGGGACTCTTTCTGCATTTTTTTTCTTTCTGCTGTATATCTACAGAGCAAAAGTCCCCCACCAGATGATGATGCTTTGATTTTGAATTTTCTAGCTCAAGAACTATCTTTCTGTGCCATTTTCTTTTAAAAATTCAATCTATGAAATTCTGTTGTAGCAGAACAAAACAAATGAAGATATCTTCATTTCTGAATGTTTGGGAACATTATAACTCCTAGGATTGAGTTATTGTCAGTTTTTGTTAACCTTAAACACAGGATATGAAAATATTTAGCTGTACCATGAGAAATTGCCTGTATCCCGCACATACTCTTTCTTATTTCTATTTGAAGGTAGTAATCCAATTTTCCACTGGCAAGCGGCATCAATCTACTTCATCTAACACCATATTTTCTACCTTATGCCAGTTAATTCAGAAGCTTGAGAAGCCCAAAGCGATTGAATGGAACTCTTGCAATTAAATAAAATCATTGTACAGTTTCCTAGAGAAAGTATTACTCCCTTTGCAACTCAGATATCTAAGCCTGCAGTGTATAAAGTCAAAGACATAAGGAGCAAAGTTTTTGATAGTACATTTCTGTAGGAAGTAGTGAACATTTCCATTTTCTTTCCTTGATTCATAAAACTGTGAATCCTGGCTCTTGAAAATATAGCACTATGCACTGACTGATAGTTCAGAGTATATCTAACCCTCTAGAGAAACTTCTGTATTCCTTGTAAAGAGCTAAGTCTCCCAAAGCCATTTCATCATGTGCCGAACCAGCTTCTCATGGATTTGGAAAACCAAAAAATCTATGCTAAGCGTGGGTCCACTGTCCAATTTTTATTTTATTTTATTTTATTTTTTGCCATAAAGTGAATTTATAAAAATTCAGAATCAGCTCCAACCAGAAGACAACTAGTCTGCCTTCGGGGGACTGCACGACCGGTGAGGACTCCAGGAAGAGAAACATGTGCCTCCTGTACATCTACCCGCACGGACTACGAATCAAGGACACCCCCCACCCCCACTCACACACACACACTGGAAGCAACCTGCTGGTCCAAAAGTCTGGCTAAATTGATAGCAACTAGGGTACATAGGGCAACTAAATGCTGGCATTGTTTCTTTGATTTTGCAGGCCTGGGACCAGCAGCCTGAGCATCTCTTTGGAAGATGACAGTAGGCAATGTAGCAAATATGGGGGATTTTCTTCTGTCTTGTCTTCAAGGCCCAATATTGTTCTCATTGTTTTGCTTTATTGTGATTAGTTTCTTTTTGCTTGATTTTATATTCTGTTTTTATTGGTTTTATTGTGTTTTGTTTTTGATTTAGTTTTACTATACCTATTGGAATGGTCAATTATTCTGAAAATAACAAGATATACTATAGTAGCTATTGTTTTCACAGTATCTTTCTTTGAAGTTCTGTAACAGTTCTACTGCTTTGTTTTGATTGACTTTGTTCTGTTACGTTTTATTGGATTTTACTATCTTTAAAGTAAAAAAAAATTTAAAAATCAGAATCAGTGTATTAAGCATAAATGATTAAGTATTTGAATCATGATGCTGAATAAAGAATACTTCAAAAGTATTCATGGAACTTTTGGTAAAAGTATTGCATAGAGGGGAGGCAAATCCATATTCAGAGTTCAGAATATATGTCCATTGCAGGAAGCAAAAAACATGACAAAAGTGATCCCAGTGTATTCAGCTTGCAGTGAGGCAGACAGTTGATCATCTGATTGAATGATGCCATTTCATAGGATGAATGTTGAGGTCCTCTCTTGGAAGTTTGGGCATTTTGTGGCAGCCACAGTCAGGTCCATTTGGTTAGTGTAAGTTCTATTTCTGAACTTATCCATAACCTTCAACCTTGCCAAGATGGCCAATCTTTTTATGAATCCTATGGTCAATGGCAAGTGTATGGAAAAAGCTGACTGACATTTAAAAAATGTGTTATTCTATCCACTTAAAAGTTAAAAGTATCCTTTTAATCATATCATTTGGTGAACATACATATGGGATACAAATGTCTTTATGTATTTTGTCTCGTAGAATCCTATGTATATATTTCTCACCTAAATTTTTGTTACTACTTTCTAATCTTGTTTCCTTACCCCCTGACCATATAGTCCAACTGTTTGTCACACACTATAAAAGAGTACAAAGTCATGATTCTGTCCATTTTTCCTTTAAACAATGTGAATAACCAGATGCACTGCTTGAAATTTGCCAAACAGGAAACTGTCTTCATCACTGCCCTTCAGGAATACCTAGAGAGGAACTGTAGCTGTGTATGTGTCTACTTTCAGTGGAGGCAGTATTCTGCAGAATCAGAATATTGGGAAATCTCCATGAGGTTGTAAGTGCAGGTTGCATGGGAAAGGAAGTGTAATAGGGTTACCAGTCACCAAAAGCAGATCTGTATACCCAGTGTACAGCAAATATCAATCAATCACTCAACACAGGTCCTTAGAGAAAAGAAAGATTAATTGAGAAGGCACCAACTGAGAAGTTAGAGGGCATCACTTCAATCCGGTATACTCCAGAAAGCACGACAATAAGTTTCATAAAAGAGATCGGTACTTAAAGGGTAGTACAGAGGGAAAGCTGGAAGTTACACAAGTTTTGATAAAATAAATGATTTTTGACTTCTTGGTCTTAGTGGACATTTGATCAATCATTGAAAAATCTCCAGTTCTAAATAAAATTTGTAAATCCCTTTGTGAAAAGAAGATGACAGAGTTGTCAATTAGTAACTTGGAGGATGGGAAAAACAAACATGTTCAGGTTGATCAGAATAGAGAAAGAATGTTTCACATTTGACACCTTTTTTTTTTTCAAAATTTAACTAGAAATAAAGAATGCTTCAAGAGAAAAATTTGTTACATTTGATTATGAGGGTTCATTGCCAGTAGAAATAAGCACAGTGGGGATTAAGGCCTGCTATTTATGCAGGGTTTTTTTTTCCTTAAGCACATGTTTGTTCTAGTCACATTCACACCATTTCTATTTGAAGGTAGAATAGTACAGACCATTCCAATTCTATGGTTTCATAAAAATACAATGCATGATGGGAAACACAGGTCAAAAGGTAATTTGGTAGCCCCTGATTAAGCATGGCGTCTACTAAGGCCTTGTAGCAGAATGATAGCTGTCTGACAGCTATTGGAAAGAGAGAGAGAGAGAGAGAGAGAGAGAGAGAGAGTATCTGAGGAAAATGTCAGAGTTTGCTTTAGAAACCCAAAGACGTGTACCAAAGATTACAAACAGTATTGCTATCTTCCACTGAGAATTCAAGCACTATTGCATCTGATAAATCACAGAATCTTAGAAGCAGAGCAGCTTGCTGGACACTTGAATATGTTGTAGAATTTATTAGTGTTCTGAGACTGACTGTTTGGATCACTGGTTAAATAAACAAAATATCACACCCAGTCAAGGAATATGTTGCCCATACCATCAAGAGGCCAACTAAGTACTGTATCACTTTCATGCTGTAGAAAGGACTTTATATAACAATAGTCTCTTTAAGAAATTTAAATTTGTCTTTATTTTTATTTTTCATTGTTATGTAATAATTATACATACGCATGGGTATAGTGTCATCATTTCATTTATGTACATATTGGGTAACAAATCAAGCTGATTAGCATTTCTACCTTCACTAGCATTTCTTTCTTTGTGTTAGGAAACATCAAACTCCTTTTCTAGTTCTCTACAAAACATACAATACATTGTGGGAAACTAGTCATGCTCAAATATTGTAAAACACTAGAAATTATTCTTTTCATCTAACTATGTTTTGTTATGGTTTATTCCTCTACCATTCACCACATTTCCCTGACTTAAATTTCCACTACTCTACTTTATATTTCTATTGAAACTACTTTTTAGCTTCCAAATATGAGTGAGAAAATACAGTATTTGTTTTTCATTCCTGGCTTATCTTACATAGCATAGTAACTTCTAGTTAAATCCACGTTGTAACAAATGGCAGTATTTCATTATTTATAGTGGTTGAATATATTACATGTAAATATAATGTACATTTTCTATAACCATTTGTTTATCAACAGACAATTCAATTGATTCTATAATTTGTCTACTGCTAACAGTACTGCAATAAATGGAATTTCAGGTATCATGTTGAGGTAATTATTTTACATCCTTTGGATAATTTATTTCTTTTACATATCTATTAGTGACATAGCTGCATCATTCCTAACAATGTATGAGAGTTCCCTTTCTTTCCGTTCGTTACTGTATCTGCTATGTTTTGTCTTATTGATTATAGCTGTGCTAACTGGTATATGGTGATATCTCAATTTGACTTTGACCTGCAAACCACTGATGAACAATAATGTTGATAATTTGTTCATACACTTATTAGATATTTTTAAAGAAATGCCTACAATCAATTGATGGTTTTGAAATCAGATTACCATTATTATTATTGCTATGGATTTTTAACCACTGACTTTTTCTTTGATTAGATATCTCAACATGTCCCAGAACAATTGACCCCTAGATATTTCACAGATATAAAAAGTGCTAGATTTTAGTTAGAATTATTTTCTACCCTTTGGTATACATATATTTTGTCAGTAATCCTAGATTTTATTTATTACGTATTTATTATTCAGTAGTTCCAATCAGCACAATATCATCAAAGTAATGAACCCGTGTCATCTATTTTCGGGCAACAACATAGTCAAGCTTCCTGTGTGGTAAATTGTGATATAATACTAGAGACTTGATGTAGCCCTGAGGCAGAATGGTGAAAAGGTATTACTTGCTCTTGCCAATAGAGAGCAAATTCCTGGTAAGCCTTAGGAAAAGTAAGGAGACATATTTAATAAATCAATATCTATATACCAGGTACTAGGGAATGTGCTAATGTGCTCAATCAATAAAACTACATCTGATACAGCAGCTGCAGTTGGAGTCAACAGCTGGTTAAGCTTATGATAATCTACTGTTATTGCGCAAGAGTACTTTGTCTTGTGAAGAGGCAAATAAGAGAATTGAATTTGTATACTGTGGGAATAGTCACAGTTTATTTTCAAGTCCTTGAAGGTGGCATTATTCGTTGAAATTCTTTCAGAAGATACATATTGATTCCAGCTATTTTGCTAAGTAGGCACTTTATTAGGTTCTGCTTCACCTTTTCTAACATAAAAGCCCTAAATTCCGTTAAGTTAGGAAACCAATATGGGGATTCTGCCAGCTGCTAAGTATGTGTATTTCAATGACTCTCTCTGAACTGGGAGAATAACTGCATATTGTTCCTGTAAGTAATAACACAAATTTGTGGGCCCAGTGAACTCACAGAAAAGAATTTTAGTGAACACTCTATGAGCTGTTAGTCTGATGATTGGTGCACAGTGATGTTTTGGGGTCCTAGAATTGTTGTCAGGACCAATTTGTAATACTTTCTGGAGATTGGATTGTTTTTCTTTCTATAATGTTAAGCACTCATGTTCCTTAAAGAAAGGCTAGGATAAAGATTAATTTTTTTTAGTAATTTCCTGGTGCCTTTGCTGTTAAGGAACTAGCCTTCCTTCTTGTGCGGCTTAAATTATGGCATCCATTCTAAAACTCATGTTGAAATTTAATTCCTAATGCAACAATATTAAAATAGTATTTGAAAAGTGTGAGGAGAAGCTGAGCAGGAGGTCTTTCACATGTGCAGAGAGCGGAGCACACAGGGCCTGAGGAAAGACCCGAGGGCGTGGAACTCCCGAGGTGAACAGGTGTTCCAGCCTAGAGAACATGGGGCGTGAGAGGTGAGCTAGTTGTTAGACAGAGTGGTTTCATGTGACATCAAGCTGCTCAGTGTATAAATAAACAAGCTGGGGTTAGAGCACTTATTTTGGCCAACAAGAGAGCAGGCTCCACCTGATCCCAGTTTCTGTATCTAGTCTACGATTCCTCACCTTCTCACCACTCTTCATGTTCCTCACTCTGGGAAGTTCAAGGGCCATGCTAGATGCAGCAGAAGAGTGATTAAGTTATGAGGAAAGAGCCTTCAGGAATGAAAACGACGATCTTAAAGAATGGCTCAAGGTTGAAGGGGGCACTCTCTTGCCTTTGTGTCATTTCCACCATGTGAGGCCATAGCATTCTGCCCCTCCAGATGATGCAACAGCAAAGTGACAGCCTGGAAACAGAGAGTGGCCCTCTCTGTACATGAATCCCAATGCCAATCTCATTTTCACAAGCTCAAAGTTTATAAAAATAATTGATAATGTTTACAAATTACACATTTGGTGGTGTTTTTCATTTTATGAGCACAAATGGACTAAGACACTACCATTTAAGGGACGCTGGATTTGTAAATTACAGTTGAAAGGGCATGGCTGTTTTTTTAAGATTTGAGTTAGATTTTGGATCATTTGATATAGATCTTTCCCATTAAAACATTTAACATAAAAACTTCCTAAACTTCTTATCTGTTTAATTTCACAGTAAACCATAACCAAACACTCAGTGGCATGGGCTTTAACTGATCAGACAATTCTTTTTTTTTTTTTTTTTTTGGTGGCACCAGGAATCAAACTCACAACCTCATGCCTACCAGGCAGGCAGTTAAGCCACTGAGCCAAACTCCCAGCCCTCTGGTCAGATCATTTTGGTTACTGCTTTGAGTTTGCTCTCAGGTGCTATAGCTTGTCCATCTTCCCTTGGTGACTGAATGCTTCTAATCGGCCCCTGAAATTGCAAGTTCACATTACTTCCATTGCATTTATGTTTCCTAACAGTGATTATTGTTTCCTAAGGTTCAGATAATAGAAAAGAGTAATCACAGAACTCTTAAGGGATTTTGAGTTTACTTTCACAGATATTTTTTCCACAATATTGGTGAAAGACATGTCTTCTGGATTTAACAAGAATGGGTGACTAGATCTCCAATGAAATGTCCATTCTAGAATCACAATATCCATAAGCTTTTGTGTATTTTAATCTACATTGAACAAAAAGTCATTCTGATTTGCCCACACAGGGCCATCATTTTGTCAATGTTTCTGTCAATTACTCAAACATACCTATGATGAACTGACTAATGGTCAACTTGTAGCACCCAACTGAACTGAATCAGTATGGTTCTAGTTGTGGAAGGCCCACCCAAGGATTGTTGCCAAGAGCTTAAATGCAGAATTGGATGAGAAGAGGGCATGCTATTGATTCCCCTGGAAAAGCATGTCATGCAGTTTCTCCTGATATGAACTCTGTTGTTATCATCAGAGTGTCCTTGCTGTCACTGAGGATGGCTGTGGTTCTTTTTGAGGGAGCTCTGGTCCTTACCTTGAGCACTGCTTTCTCGCTTCAGTATAGGTCCCTCAGCCTGGTGGCACAGATAATTCATCCTGCTGGTACAGACTTTCTAGCTTCCCCCACTGATCTTTGAGCCTTCCCAGTGCAGATTCTTAATGTGGACTTGCATGTGCCAATGTCTTGGGCTGTAGGCCTCCAGCTGGACTTGTGGAGGACATTACATAGGCTCTAGGTCTTCAGCTGGACTCCTGTAGGACATTGCTGTGGGATCCTGGCTTTCAGTGGGATTCTTTGGATCTCTATTGTATGAACAGACCCCCTGAACTCTTCTGCATTTGACTCTTCGGGTGAGTATTATAAAATGATTCTATAAATAATGTGTCCTGTATTAAATCTATTCCCTTCATAACCCTGACTACAATACCCTGATAGTTTTATCTCAAGTTGCAAAATCTTTCCCAGTGAGAATATGTCAATGCATATGCTGACTGAAATTACTATTTTCATCATTTTCTCACACCTTGTATATTCTCAGGATTTGTGTGTATTCATTAGAAAACCCAAAGAGTTCTTTTGAAATGTAAAGAATTTCTTCAGGAAACACACATTCTACTTCACCCTTGAGTGCCTCTTGAGTCTTGAGTTCACATATTTGTCCAGCAGCAAAATGAGATGATGACAGTGGACCTTGAAAGGAATTGGTATTACATTACATGGAGACTGCCTTAGAGAAAGTCATTAAAGTTCCTACAGGTAAGCAAAAAGTAATTTCTTCATTCCCTTGGATTTCTGCCTTATGTGAACGTAGAAAAATCTATATGTATGTAGATGGTAAGTGCAATCCCACTGTAGTCAAGGATGTTGTACTGGTAGTGGGGAAAACACTTTGAATGGTTAAGAGAATTCTTTGGAACATAGAAACTCAATGTCCTCTGCTTTCAGGTCTTCTCAATTATTCCCATTCTCTCTTTAATGATCTCCTTATTTCTAAATCTATGCTTTTAATCTAACAATACACATCTTGAAAATCTGGAAGTTTAACTTGCATTGCTATTCAGGCAATGTAGGATGAGACTTTGCCTTTACTTTCAGCAATTTAAGCCCTGTGGCTATGGGAGATTAGCTTCTCTCTCAAAGCACACTAGAAGATCACAGGTTATACTTGCTGTGCTGGAGCTGGAAATTGAATACTTAAGCTTATCAATTACCCACAGAATTTTTTCAGTGACATTTGGTGCTAACAGCTATCATCGTTATGTTCAGTAGTTTCTTTTTTATGTGAAAGTAGTTATTTACATCTTAGTTGCTGATTAGGAGTATGTACTGTATATATGTTATGTTTCTACAAACAGTTAATACCATATATTCTTAGTGCTTCCTTTAATACTGGAAACAATATCTGTAATCTAACACATCAATGAGCTAATTATTGAAACTATAGTGCCAGTTAATCTGTGTACCTAAATTTGTTGCAGTCTGAATTTTCCATAGGCATTCCACTAAGTGTATGTGTGTGTGTATATTGTGCATCTATGTGTTATGCAAAATAAAAGACACTGACACATAGGACTATGGATACTAATTAGTCTCAAAATTTACCAGCTGCAAACTTCTTTATCTGTCATATGAATGAGTATTAACGGAAGTCTGTGGAGATAGCAAACATATCAGTTTAACTGGACACTCCTCAGTGTACACTAAGTGGGACTACAAAGGTTAAGCACTTTCTCTTTCAATATTGTTCTTAGCTACATTTTTTTAGGATATGTTGTCTTTTCTGTATGAAAATTGAGGTACTTATTACTCTTATTATAGCATGCATGTTTAATCCTGTCATGTTTAAATGAAAACTGTCTGTGGATGGCTAACAAAAACAGCAAAACTTGTTTTCACATTTATCTTTCTATTTTTTTTTTATTTTCAAGAGAAAAAAGAAGAAGAAAATTTCAAAGCAAGTTAATAGGCAGGCAACAATGGTTAATACATTGCATATCATTATCTTTAATTTACTTATTCAGAGTACAAGTATCAACAGTTAATTATTCAAATAGTATTAGGAAAAACCTTTCTTTTTAATGAACTAAGAGATGTTAGTAGTATAACAATCTGTATATATATATATATATATATATATATATATATATATGTGTATGTATAATTTTTGCTTTTCTCTTGCATTTTTTCTCCATTTCCCCATCTCAATTTTTCTTTCCTTTTGTGGTTTCTTCCCATTTTACAATATCTATTATACATTTTGAACCTTATTTACTCTTTCAACTTGTCACACTAGGGAGAAAGTATGATATTTACACATGTGTATCTCATTTATTTCACTTATGAGTATGATTTTCAGTTGTGTCCATTTACCTATAAAAGATGCCAGTTTGTCTTTCTTTATGGCTGAGTAGTATTCTATGATATAAAAGGACTACATCTTTTTTTATACATTCCTCAGTTGATAGGCATTTGGGTTGTTTCTATTAGCTATTACAAATTATGCTGCTATAAACGTGGGCACACATATATCATTGTGGTGTGATGTTTTTAATTCTTCTGGGGAAACACCCAGAAGAATAGATGGGGCAACTGGGACCTCCAATCCTAGTTTTTTGAGGTATCCCCACACTGATTTCCACAGTAGTTGTATCAGTTCACACTCCCACCAACAGCGGAGAAGAATTCCTTTTCTCATAGCCCCTCCAGCTCTTTTATTTAGTTGATTTCTTAATAATAGCCATTCTTTCCAGGGTGAGATGGAATCTCAGTGTTATTTTAATTTGTATCTCTCAAATGACCAATGATGTTGAACATTTTTGTCATCTATTTGTTTGCTGTTTGTATTTCTTCATCTGAGAAGTTTATATTCATCCCAGAGGGCCATTTTTGGATTGGGTCTTTAAATTTGGGAGGTCTGATTTTTTTTTTGAGCTCTTTTATGTTCTTGATAGCAATCCTTTGTCTGAGGAACATCTGGCAAACGTTTTTTCCCACATTGTGGGTTTTCTTTTCACTTTGTCATTTATTTCTCTTGCTGTGCAAAAGATTTTCAATAAGATGAGATCCACGTTGTTGATTCTTTGAGATAGTTCCTGTGCAATTGGAGTATTATTCTTAAAGTCTTTGCCTTCACCAATATCTTCAAGAGTTTTACGTATTCTATCTTATAATAGATGTAATGTTTCTATTTTAATATTTATATCTTTGATCCATTTCAAATTTAGTTTAGAGCACAGTGAAAATATGGGTCCAATTTAATCTTTGGCATTTCCAGAGCCAGTTTTCCAACACCATTTATTAAAGTGACCACCTTTCTTCCAGCAAATATTTTTGGCACCTTTGTCAAAGATATGGTGGCTTAGTATGTCTGGAATTGTTTCCACGTCTTCCAATCTTTTCCATTGATCTTTATGTCTTTTACTTATTTTTTTTTTTTCTTTCTTTCTTTCTTTCTTTCTTTCTTTCTTTCTTTCTTTCTTTCTTTCTTTCTTTCTTTCTTGTCAGTACCATGCTGTTTTTATCACAGTAGCTTTATAGTATAATTTCAAGTCAGGGATTTGTAATGTCCCCTGTCTAACCTTTGTTGCCCAGAATTTCCTTTGCTATTCTAGGTCTCTTTTGGTTTCAGATAAATTTTAGGACTGTTTTCTCTGATTCTTTGAGATATACTATTGGAATTTTGATTCAAATTGCATTAAATCTGTAAAACATTTGTAAAATATGACCATTTTCACTGTAATGCTTCTTCCTACTCAAGAGCAAGGGGTATCATTCTATTTTCTGATATCCTCTTCAATCCCCTTTGTCAGAGTACTGTATTTTTCAATGTAGAGGAGATCTACATCCATCAATAGATTGATTCCTAGGTATTTCACTTTTTTGGATGCTATTGTGAAAAGTGTTGCTTCCATAATTTCTCTCTCAGTGAGTTTGTTATTCATGTACAGGAATACTATTGATTTTTAAGAATTGACTTTGTATCCAGCTATGCTAATTAATTTGCTTATTAAATCTAGCAGGTCTTTAGTGGAGTTTTTTGGTCTTCTGTGTAGAGTATCATGTCATCTGCAAATAATGATACTTCAACTTCTTTCTTTCCTATCCATTTGTATCTTTTTCTTATTTAATGACTCTGGCTAAATTTTTCAGGACTAAGTTGAATAAGAATGGAGACAGTGGAATTTCTTGACTTGTTCCTAATTTTAGAGAGAAATCTTTCAATTTCTGTTCATTTAGTATGATGTTGGTTGTTCATTTGTCATAGATGTCTTTTACAGCAAAGAATTGACAGCAATCCTTTGTCTGAGGAATATCTGGCAAATGTTATTCTTGTTTCCCCCACACTGTGGGTTTTCTCTTCACTTTGTCATTTATTTCTCTTGCTGTGCAAAAGATTTTTAATAATATGAGATCCAAGATAAAGACCATAAATTCAAATGTTTTGGTAGATTTTTATCATGAATGGGTGCTGGGCTTTGTCAAAAGCTTTTCTGAATTTATAAAGATGATCTCATGATTTTTATTCTTGGCTCTGTTAATACAGCATATTACATTTATTGATTTACATATCTTGAACCATCCCTGTATCCCTGGGATGAATACTGTTTGGTCTTGGTGTATAATCTTTTTGAGTATTTGCTGCATTCTGTTTTCCAGTATCTTATTAAGAAATTTTGTAAATATGTTCATTAGGGAGAATTCCTGTAATTCTCTTTCTTAGTTTGGTCCTTCTCTGGTTTAGGTGTCATGGTAATGCTTGCTTCCAGAAATGATTTTTGGAGTATTGCTTCAATTTCAATTTCATTAAAGAATTTGATAAGTAGTGGTGTTTGGTATTCTCTAAATTTCTTGTAGAATTTAGCAGTAAATACATCAGGGCCTGGGCTTTTCCTTGCTGGTAGGTTTTTAATTTCATCTTTGGTTTCACTGTTTGTTATTGGTTGATTCAGCATTGGTAATTCATGTGTTTCTAAGAAATCTGTCCATTTCTTCTGTATTTTCCATCTCAGAGTAAGTGTATATGATCTGAATTTCTGAAGGTTTGTTTGGATTTCACCCTTCTGATTTCTAATTGTGTGAATTTGAGTCATTTCTTTCCTATTTTTATAAAGTTGTCTGAGGGTTTGCCAATTATGTTTAATCTTTGAGAGAACCAACTCTTCAATTCATTGATTCTTTTTGATTTTTAGTCTCCAGTGTGTTAATTTCTGCTCTAATCTCTGTAATTTCCTCCCTTGTTTGAACTTTTGGCTTAGCCTACTCTTTTTTCTAGAAGTTTGAGGTTCACAATTAAGCTGTTCATTTGTGCTTGCTCTGTTTTCCTGATATGTGTATTCACTAATATGAATTTCCCTCTTAGGACTGCTTTCATTGTGTTTCATATGCTGTGGTATGTTGTATTGTCATTATCATTTAATTGTAAACTATGCCATTTATTCTTTGATTTCACCTGTGACCTATTGGTTGTACAGTATAGTGCTATTTAATTTCCATGTTTATGAAGTTCTTGTGATTTAGTTTGCCATTGATTTCCAATTTGATTGCACTATGATCTGATAATATGCATGGGATTATTTCAATTCCTTTGAATTTATGTAAGCATGTTCTGTGAGCTAGTATGTGGCCTATGTTAGAGAATGTTCCATGTGCAGCTGAGAAGAATGTTGTGGGGTGGAACACTGTGTAAACATCTATTAAGTCCATTTGTTCATAAATTTGATTCTTTTAATATTTAAGCATTGATTTTTTTGTCTAGTTGACTTGGTGTTTTTTCAGTGAGGTGCTGAACTCCCCAATACAATGGCTTTAGTGCTTATTTGATTTTTCTTGCCCATTAATATTTTTTGTATACAGTTGCATTCACTGGTATTTGTTGCATATATATTTATTATTGTTATATCTTCATCTTGGGTGTTCCCTTAACAAGGTTGTAGTGATCTTTTTTATTTCTCTTAATCAGTCATGGCTTGAAATTTACTTTGTCTGCAAATAGAATAGCTACTCTTGCATTTTTCTGAGTTCTTGTTGCATGGAGTATTGTTCTCCATGCTTTGACTTTCAGTATATGAATTTCTTTTTGAATTAAATTTGTTTCTTGTATTCATCATATTGTTGGATCTTGCTTCTTGATCCATTTGGCCAATCTGTGTCTTTTAATCAGTGAACTGATGCCATTAACATTGATGGTTATAGCTGATACATATTGACTTATCCTCGTCATGTTATTTTCCTGTTATTAGCAGCATTTTCCCCCACTCCCTCTGTTTGTTTGCCTTGCCTGATGGATTCTTTCCATTGGGGTTCATAGAGTTGTAGTCCTTCCTTTCTCTTTCTAGAATGTTCTTCATAACATTTCAGAGTGCTCTCTTGATGTTCATAAATTTTCTCAGCTATCCTTTGTCATGGAAGTATCTTATTTCTACATCAGTTTCGAAAGACGGTTTTTCAAGGTGTATCAATCTGAGTTGAAGTTTCTTTTCCTTTAGAATTTGAAATATTTCATTCCAAACTTTCCTTGATTTTAGGCTTTATCTTTAGAAGTCAACCGTGATTCAGAGGGAAATTTCTTCATAGGTGTTTCATTCATTTTCCCTGACAACTTTTCAGATTGTATTTCTGCATTGAATTTCTGGACTCTTGATTATGGTATAACTAGCCATATTTTTTTTTGTGTGTGGCTAGTTGGAGTCTTTTGCTTCATTTATCTTTATGTCAAGTTTTTTCTCTACCAGTGAAGTTTTCTGGCATGTCATGGGTGAACAGTTGAATTTTTTATACCATTTGTATTACCTATTGCTTTTTCATTGAATCTAATAAATCCGGTTATTCTTCTTTGCCTCATCTTGCAGTTGCTGGGATGATTTCTCATGGTCCCTTATAATTTTTTAGAAATTCTTTTCATGACCATTAACCAACAGCCTGTCTGCTGTGTCTGAGATCTTGTCCTCAGATTTATTTTTTTATTTTTATTTTTATTTATTTATTTATTTATTTGCAGCACCGGGGATTGAACTCTCAACCTTGCACCTGTCAGATAGGCACTTAAGTCACTGAGCCAAACTCCCGGCATCACATTGATTTAATCTGCTATGGATACACATGATTTAATCTTTATTCTCCTGAATATGTGGTTGAATCTGCCTTATGGATTCCATTTCTTTCCTATGGTGAGCATTCAGGACTTCCATCTTTTTCTCAAGCACCTCTATTTTTTTTCTCTTTCTGCTCTGGAGACACTAAGAATGGTTTTCATTGTGAACACCATCTCTGCAGTTATGAAAAATTATTTCTGATTTGATCTTTCCCTAGAAACTCATTCTATTGCTTTGTTGCTGCCACTTCAGGGATGCCAGGTATGTGACTTTTGAATTGTGTCACCTCATTGATCTCTGGGGTTTACCTTTGTGAACTGTATGTCTGGGGTTGCATCTTGTTCAAGCGTCTTCTCCTTTTCTTTTTTTTTTTTTTTTTTTAGTTTAATTTCTTTGGTGATTCTTGTGAATTGCCTGTGGTGGGTTGCTTTAATGCTAGTCTTTAGAATTCTTTGGAAATGACTACTTCTCTGAGGTATCTTCCAAGTACACCTTATGTTTTGGGTTTTGAGTCTGTTGCAAGATCCTATCACTTCAATTCATTGGGAATAAGAAATTGCTGTCTGCTTGGCCCAACCCCTGGTTCTTTGGCACTGTGATACAGTATTTTCTGCAACCCTTATTCAATCGCAGTCTTGGAATAACTGGAAGAACAGCTGTTCAAAACAGTTATGTCACTTTTGGCTCTAGTGATACTGTAAGTAATGAAAACAGCATCCAACACAAACTAGAAAATGAAAACTGAGCTAACCATTAATTTGCCACTTTTAATCATGTGGAAAATATTTGTGGTAATCTAAAAACATCTAAAAGTAGCTACAAAATTATATGCAGTATGCAAGTCTTTAATATATCAATTTTTCCCTCAGTGTTAAAATTTAACATGGGTTAGGGAAAAATAGAGAAGTAGAAGAGTGGAAGAGATTAGAAGTAAGGCTGGAGAACAAAGGAGGATCAGGCTAACTGGGATATTGGTGCAAAAGACTAAAAGGAAAGAGAGAGTGAAGAGATAAAAAGAAGAGCAGAACAGAGCAAAAACCACAAGAAGACTAGAAAACATATTCACACTCATATACAAATAAAAATCAAACAATGAAGGAGAAAAAAACATTAACAATAACACAAAAAATAAAATAACAACAAAAAACAAATTAGAGAAAGAGAGAGAGAGAGAAAGAGAGAGTGACTCACTTCCAAGTTTATCTCTGCTGTTAGTGGTAGACTGTGTTTGTAGACAAAGCCCCAATCTGTGGCAGTGTATCCCAGCAAGCAGCAGTAGATTTTTGGTGGGGTAGTGGATATTATCATTGAACTTACACTTTCTGGCTGAGACCAGACTCATTCAGTCTGCAGCTGTCTTCTTCTGAGGGCCTGAGCATAGCCGGGAGCTGCTAAATGGAGCCAGCAGTAACTCTGAGTTCTGAGCTCAGTTGGCCCCTCTCCCAGTTGGTTCCTGGCCAATTGTTCTCTTATGCGGGATGACTACCCTTAGCACTCACTGGCACCTAGTGCAGTTCTTCATTTCCACTGCTCCCCTCCAGTGCTGCATCTCTCTGTGAGGCCTCTTGGGTCACCAGCCATCACCATGAGTCCACAGGTCTGAACTACTCCTCTCACATGGCGTGTCCCCTCTCAAGGAGAAGGTGCTGCTGCCTACCTTCTTCCTCTTTTTTGAAGTTTCTCTCTTCTCTTTTCAGTAGGTTTCAATCAATGTCTCAAATCCTTCCTGGGCCCAGGGTACCCACTTTCCATCTTCTTGTCTTCCTCACAGTCTTATATTCCAGTATGTGGATGATGACTCTCAGAGAGAAGCTCTTTCTTTGCTTCTTACCTCTCCTCCATTGTCTTAGTTACTTTTCACTCGTTGCTGAGACAGAATACCTGAAGCCCAAAATTAGGGAAGGAAAAGTTTATTTCTTACAGTTCTCCAGGGGTTTCAGTCCATACTCAGTTGGCTCCAAGGCAGCACAGCATAGCAGGGCTGTCATTCATAGCAGCCACAAACAGCAAGGCGCGCTGGTGAGGGAGAGAGAGAGGAAGCAATCTAGAGGAAGACCCACCTGCTTTACATTGTATCTCAGCTCCATCCCTGCATGGGTACAGCACTCACATCACCAATCCCAGTGTTAGACAACAAACTGATGACATGCGCCAGACTCAGTCCCATCAAAAGTATATCAGGACTTGGGGGTATAGTATCACCCAATATATCCACCTTGGTGCTCTCACTCTCTCTGTCTCTTGAACACATTATTTTTTGTCCCTTAGCTATGGTTTTCTTTTTTGGTTGGAAATATATTTGATTCCTCCAAACATAAGCTTTGTCATTGTTTCTAAAATCTCTAGTTAGACAAACATCCATACTCAATGTTCAGTCATCTCCATTTTATTTTTCATACTTGTGATTGTTATTTTTTAGTGTCAGACTCCCTCTGATACACACATCCATAACATAGAAATTAAGTATCTTTTGGCCAGGAATTTCGCTCAGTGACCTAAGCGCCTGCCTGGCAGGTACAATGTTGTGAGTTTGATCCCCGGTACAAAAAAAAAAAAAAAAGAAAGAAAGACTTAAGTATCTTTCATCATACCTATACAAGGCTTATGTCAGGCCTTAAGTTAGTGTTTCTACCTTTTACCAGTCAATGGATGGTAGAATAGATTGTACTGGTAACCATTCCTGATCTTTTGTTTCCTCTCTCAGTGGCAGAAACATTTTTATCATACAAATCTAGATAGGTTCTTCAGAAACTTAGATGAAAAAGGGACCTCATGCCTTAGGAAGGGAGGAAAATAAGTTTGGTTTATACCCCACTTTTTCCTTAGACTTGCAAAAAGTTGAGAAGTGCTTTATTTTTCCTTTACTCACAAATTCACTAAACTTATGTGACAAATTATGAAAGAAAGTGAGAGATATCTGCATATTGATCAAATTACAGAGATAGTGTCACACCAAAAACAAGCAAAACAAGCAGTGAAAACAACTATAATACAAATATCTAAAGGATATAGCTGCAGACACTACAGCTCTGATGTTTTCCTTCAGGAAATTTGTAGGTAATTTTATATCTGTATAATATGCCTAATTTGATAGTTAAACGTAATATGTTACTAAATTTTCATCCCAGAAATTGTGTATTGGGGCAGGTGATTTTTCTATGCTGAGAACAAAACATTAGGGACACTGTTATTTCCCATTTCTATTGAATTAACTAAAACTCTATGGTTTCTTAATAATGCTGGATCAGGACATCAGCTACTAAGATTTGAATTGTGAACTACAGCTTGTATTATTTATGTTCTTTACCAAAAATTTATGTTTTCCGTATCTTATGCCCACATCCATAAAATGGTAACTACTGGTGAATTTATTTTAATCACTGAATGATTTAAAAATTTCAACACAGTCTTTGGTACATAGAACTCAATAGATATTGGTTATTTGATTATTCAGTATGCTTTGAATTGTTGAACAGCATATATAACCATAGCATGAACAACTAAATTGATTGGAAAACTAATCATAAATCATAGAGCAGTCAAAACAGTTTAAATTTTTCTCTACAGTTGGAACTTCCTTCAAGGTTCATGGTCGTGTCAGAGTCAGCTGTTGCAGAATAACTGTGTCTTGTCATGGGTTTTCATGGAAACAGATCTGTTATACCATGGGAATGGAGGAATCATGCACACCATTTACTGAGGCAGAGAGCATGGGGTCCAGAGCTCATGTGTGTCGTTTGGGGCACCACAGGTCTGCACCTGAAGTGACTTAATCATTTTTGCCTTAACTATTTATAAGTTGCTAAGTAGATGCATAAGAACCTTGTTTCTAATCCTTCTTGTATTATTTTATTGAACATATGTGATTCTGTATTCTGTGCTGCATCAGATATATTTTGTTTGGCATTGTCTGTGTTACTTTACAGTGTCTATCAAGGTTTTATACTCTTCAGATATATAATGTATACAAATTCAACATTTCTTTTTATGTCGAACAGCTGTGTAAGGTGAAGTCACTCCAATCTACGTAACTAGTAAAAATGTCTGTCTTATGGGAAATCATTCTGTGCTGAAATTGAATTCATTACAAGGTCAATGTTCATTAAAGTCATGCTTCTACTAAACGTTCAATAACTGCTAGTTAGTGAACTTGATAATGAAAAATACACCTTTAAATTTGTTAATTTAAGAGATGATTTATTATTATGCTGTATAGCTGTCTTGGACTATTATCCCAAACATAATGGATGTGATGGGTCATGAGGCTATTTCATGTTCTCAGGTTCACTTTAACTCAAATAATTATTTTTAGAAGCTCCATCTTTAACAACCTATAATATATAATCATTATTCTTCCTTTCTGCGACACATTAAAGAAGCTCACATGTTATAAAACTGATTTAATTCTGGGTAGTAAACACCTTTCCTCAAAATTTAAACACCTTGTTATTTTTTATATCAAGGATATTTCTTGATGACAAATATCACTTTGTTGCCAAAGCCTTTCCCAGCTTTGATTCTTTGTAACCTCAGTGTATTTCATTTTTTCTATTATTCATAAGACAGTCCAGCATTACTGTTCTTTTGGTAACTACAGGGAGATTGCGGTTTACTCTCTTGAGACACATAAATGAATGAGAGAAGCCACTCTTGAGAAAAATTGAATCCAGAAGGGGATGCTAATTCCATGTGGCAAAGTCTACTAATAAACAAGACAAAATAATAAAATAAAATAAAATCTTGGAGTAAACCTTGTTGTGCATGGAAGTTTTGTATTTTTAAATTTTAATTTATTGTTGCTCTAGTCTAATTCTTATTCTCTTTTCTAAATGAAATTCATCCTGTCAGTCCTTACATTTACTTCATCTGGTGTTTTAGTTGGTTTTGACCATTGGTTTGGCTAAATATTTCATTTCTCCAGCTTTGTGTGACTGTGATTCTAGTCTTTCGATTAATTGGTACTAGATACAGCAGAAAATGCACTCTGTTCGCCCAGAAGAAAGTATCATTTACCTTTTCGGCATGACAATACCCCTTGTTAAATTTGAAAAACAAACAATATGCTTCATTTCAAACAATAGTATGGTTTTGCAAGGTATTTTCACATATCACATACTTTTACTCAAAATTTGTAGAAGAATAAATTGTGCTTCAAAATGATGAACTGACTTGTTAGAAAGAAGCTGTTAAATCTAAGAAACTCATTGCCATCTTCTGATTATAAACATCACTAGTTCTCAGAAACTATATATGATATATGACTAAAAAATGAAGATCACAACATTATAACTCATTATTTGGAGTAGCATAATTTAAATATATGTATATATATTTAACTTATAAAAACAATATAAAAGTTTTCCAAATATAATGCTAAAAACTTTTGTATTTAATTTTCTTTAATAATGAATTTTGCCCCATAGATATCCTTTATTTAAAAAGATTATACAGTTAATGCTACCATTCATGTAGGAAATTTGAAATAATTTACAATACATTTGGATATAGTAACTGAGGAAATATTTATTTGAGAAAGTAAAGATTTATAAAAATCTGTTTAATATGAATAACATATTGTATAAGTATCATATATCTTTGTTTATACTATGAATTTTTTCTTAAACATGAGATAGATTTTTTTTATTTGTTAGCACTTTTCCCTAAGTCAGCAATTTGATTTAGTCAAAAAAGTTAGAGATCTGCAATTCTACATAGGAAAATACACTGTTTATTAGGACCTAGGCTAAAAACCACAAATTACTTAACATACAGTCCTAGCCTTTTTCAACTTGATAATCTAAAACTGGAAATGTAAACAGATACAACCATTATGGAAATGAGTGGGGAGATTCCTCAAAAAACTGTAATTAGCAAATCCATTTGATCCAGCTATTCATTTTCTAGATATATTTCCAAAAGAACCAGATACATTGTATTACAGTGATACTTGCATACCCATATTTATAGCAGCAAAATTCATGACAACTAAATATTAAAAGGGGCTTATATATCTATCAACAGATGAATGAATAAAGAAACTGTGGAGTACTACATAGTACTCTATGCACATTGCAGTATTTTTCTGCCACAACAAAGGAAAAACTTTCATTTGTAGAAAAAATAATAAACCTTGAGAGCATACTATTCAGTGAACCAAATCAGACACATGAGATTAAATATTGTATGTGAAAAAAAATATAAATAAAGAGCAAAGTGCAAGATAGAAAATAGAAAACAGGAGAATGTATCTTTTGAAACTGGTAAGGAGACAAAGAAATGGAAGAAGGGGAGAGGGAGCAGAGGGAAAGCGGTGAGTTAAGATGTGTTACATACATTCAGCACCTCCCCAAGAGGAGTGCAGCTATTATACACTGTAAACAAGTACTATAAAAAAATACATTTGAAAAAAAATCTACAGGGGGACAAGTTGTATAAGCAGACACTAATGGCACAAGTAGAAAAGAAGGAAGATTAGCTACAGAAAAAACAAGATAAAATTATTGTTAAGATTGTCTGAAGATAGCAAGGTATATTGTAGTAGCTATTGTACTCACATTATTGGTCTTCGAAGTTCTGTACCAGTCCTACTGCTTTGTTTTGATTGACTTAACTCTGTTATGTTCTGTTGTATTTTACTATCTTTAAAATAAAAAAAAAGATTGTGTCCATTGGCAAAAGTCAAATCTCATGAAAGTATTTACTGGACTACAGAAGAGGTATAACAGCTAAGCTATTTAAAAACAATATTTGTCTCATTAGAATTTTGACATGTCAGTGTTACTATAACAGCATTATATATGTCTATATATTATATATGTATATAACAATATATATCATTTCCATTTTTAAATATTTTCAGGGTCTCTGTGCCTTTATGTTTAAGGTTTACCTACAGGAAACACAGATATTTTTCTCTACCAAAATAGCTGATGTTTTTTATAGATTGATCTTCAGTTTTTCCTGGTCAAAATGTGTAATTCCCAAGTAATATCTAAACATAATATTGCTTAAAGGTGCTTGATTTCTTTATTTAAATTTTTTAAGGCAGGTTCTCACTATATATTTCACAATAGTCTTGAACTCCCAACAATCTTCCTGACCCAGCCTCTGAAGATTATTTAAAACTTTTGAAATTATGTGGTGAAAATTAGTCCCAACAGAGTCTACTTCCATCAGTTTTATGCATTTCTACAGTGTAGTTACTGAGCAGTATAATCAACTATTTTCTGATAAAAATTAAGGTATTTGTTAGAATCAAACTTAATAACAGTGTCAGTTAATTAAAGCACACTATGATCATTACAATTTTTTTTGATAAGTGATAATTCTCCCATAAAAGTTGTATTGTTAAATACTGAAAAAATATATTTTAATGATTGTTTATTCATATCAAAATTATTTCAGGACTTAAGAAAATTCAGAACTTAAGAAAATCCTCCAGTCTCAAATATTTACTGGAATTACCTTATTTTTTCTTTTAGCTTTATTTTAACGTTTTGTGGCTGAAAAGCTGTATAGACAGCTTACATAGCAATAGACTACAGGAAGGCAATAGGGAAAAGTAGTTTCTTCTAATATAACATTGTTCATGGTTAGTGCCATTTCATAAGGGCTAAAAGAGGGGACCCATACCCAGGGTATAATTAACATTTGTTAATTATATTCATGACACGGTAAAATTTTTTAAATTCTTCTATATTAAATTAAATTTTACAATTTTGTTTTTAAAACAATTCTAGTAAATCTTGGAGATTAGTAGCGAACAAGTAATTCCAGAAAATCAAAGATGAACTATAACAACTTTTTATCATTTAGCAATTGCTAATGCTCATGTGTTTCTGCTATATTTTTCCATATTCACTGCTGGCACATTAACAAGTTTAGACATATCTGCCTGTGCTGAGTAAACAAGGGGATTTCTCTGTTTTCTTTTAATCCAAAACAAGGTCAGTGATAAAGTTTTCAGTATGCAATGTAACAAATAAGGGAGATTTTCTTCTATCTTGTCTTTGAGGCCCAAGATTGTTCTCACTGTTTTGCTTTATTCAGTATTCTGTTTTGATTGGTTTTATTCTGTTTTGTTTTTGGTTTGATTTTTCTATACCTGATGAAATAGATAACTATTGTGAAGATAATAAGACATACTATAGTAGCTATTGATTTCCTAGTATCCTTCTCTGAAGTTCTGTACCAATTCTACTGCTTTGTTTTGATTGACTTTGTTCTGTTTTGTTTTGTTGGATTTTCTATTTTTAAAATAAAATTTAAAAAATGAAAAAAAGAACAAAATGATACAGAATTGCAAAACAAAATAATAGGATATAATGGTTAATATCTTGCATATTGTTATTTTCAAAGAAGTTGTTCAGATTACAAGATATAGGCATAAAATGATCAAACAATGAAAGCACAAATCATTCTTTTTGATGAACTAACATAGTTTCTTTTTCTTAGTATAGTTCTCTATCTTGTATATCTCTTGTGTACCTCTGTATCTATCTAAATCTTAAAATCTTTTCTTTCTTTTCTTCTTTTCTCTATCCCAGTGGTTTTTTCCTTTTGAGCAGTTTCTTTCCCTTTCACTTTCACAATAAACCATTTATGATAAACCAACAGTCTTTTATTTTTCCATGATTCTAGGTGTTATGATTTATATCTGCATGTCACTCTAAAGCCTCATGCCCTCATATCTGAGGTTTTTGTGAGGGGATTGGAACATGGGGTTATGATATTTATCAATCTATTAGTCTCTTGGTGAGTCCCTTGATGGTATTCCTTTGCATTCCCATCTGCCATGCCAGCCCAGCTTGGAGTCAGTCTACATTGGACTGAAACCTCTATGAACTGTGAATCAAAAATAAACCTCTTTTCCTCTAACTTGTGGGTCTCAAGTAGTTTCAACAATGAGAAAGTAACTAAGATATAAGGGAAGGGGAAGGATGAAATATTTATTTACTCTGAAAGTATAGGAGTAAGATATGTGTGTGTGTATACATATATATATTAATATCTGAGACAATTTGAGGACCAAACTACACTTGATCTTAGCCAAAATGTCAAGAAGTGATTGAGGACCAAACTAAAAAAAGAAAGAAAGTTATATGTTTTTACTGATAATGTATGTTTATATAA
Organism: Dasyprocta punctata; assembly: GCA_004363535.1. Taxonomy (NCBI): domain Eukaryota; kingdom Metazoa; phylum Chordata; class Mammalia; order Rodentia; family Dasyproctidae; genus Dasyprocta; species Dasyprocta punctata. The sequence goes on along the minus strand of RJWM01004337.1, from coordinate 72,559 downwards.
TTTTGTGAAAATAAGGGCCTTACACATAGAGTAACATGATAAATACAGATTATTAACTATAAAGAAAGTCAGTGGAGACAGAGAATTAATATGTGCTCACACTCATGGAAATGACCAGTTGTACAACAATGATCAATGGCTGTTAAATTGATGGTGGCATTGGGATCAGCAGCAGGATGTTTGCATGGAATTTAATGACTTCCCAATTCTTTTTTGGTTTCATTCAAGACAGATTTCCAATATAACAAGTATTTTCTACTTTCTAAAATATTTGAAGGTTTACGAAAATGTGAACTCATTTAACAGCTTTGTATATCAGAGTTGACATGAGAAATCATAGATTCTTCTGTGTATTTGTCTTGTGTCTGAAACTCATTTGTGCTGTCACCTCAGTAAGGAGTTTACTCATTGCTATTGATGAACGTATCATCATTTATATATTTAAATTTTTTATGGATTTTTTTATTGTTTGTGCTTTGAAAAATAATATGTGATAAAACTGTGAATATTTTACTGGGATCAAAATATCATATTTGGCAGTTTTAGTTTTATTTTCCTGGTGACTAATTATCTTGAGCATCTATATGTAATTATTTGATATTTGTAGTTCATTTCATATAAAATGTATAAGTTTCTGATTGTATCATTGAAAAGTGACTTTTAACATAAAGATTTCTTATGTAATCGGTGTATAAATTTTTCAGCAAATGCATGTACCTTATTGATGTGGTATGCCTTCTTATTTTCTACATGTAATAGAACACATATTTCCAATGTTAATCAGGACCAATTTATTGTCTCTATTTTATGATTAGATAATATTGCATCTCATCTAAATATACTTGCGAGTCACAAATTTGAAAAGGAGTAATCATGTTTTCTTCTTGAATGTTTATGAGATTTTATGATCAGATTTATGCAATCAATTATTGAAAAAGAATTGCCTTTGTCGGTCTCTGTCTCTCTTTCTCATCTCTCTATTTTTGTGGTGCTGGAGATTAAACTCAGTATCTTAAGAACTCAGCTACTGAGCTCCATTTCTACTTCCTTTGTTCTAATTCTGTGCACTATGTTTGTTTTTGTTAATCAGTCTTACAGTTTTTTATACCACTAACTTTATGGTTTGCCTTGAAATCAGGTCGTATAAGTTGTATGACTTATTTTTAAATATTGCTTTTGCTAATTTATGGTTTTCAATTTCCACATGAATTTTATAGTCATTTGTCAAATCTCTAGATATTAACCTGCTGAAATAGTGATATTGTTTACTGGGCGAAGGACTTCTTTGTTGTGTTATATCTTATTGAAACTCATTTAGTATAATTTTTTCCATAGAGTTGTATTGGATTGCAATTTTTTTTACAGATATTTAGTATTTCAACATACAAATAAACCACATTTTCTTTGCCCATTGACATGCTGACCTCTATATATTTTACTTGTACATTTTGGCTATTGTGAAAAATGCTGAAATCAACACATGAGTGCAGCTCTCTCTTTAACATGCCCGTTTTAATCTCTTTGAATATACACCAAGAAGCAGTAATGACAGATCATTTTCTAATTCTATCTCTAGGTTTTTAATAGACCTCCTTCAAAGTGGCTTAAATAAATTTTATTCTCATTGACAGTGTACTAACCTCTGTTTTTCTCTACTTCCTTGCCAGTACTTGTCATAATTTTACTTTTTGATAATGAACTTTCTAATAATTGTGAGGTGATATCTTGTGGTCTTAAATTTCACTTCCCTCATAAGAACATGTAATAAGTATTTTTCATGTAACTTCTTGTCACTCATAGATCTAATTGTATTGTTGTCATTTACTTTTTATTTTTTCCTGTCTTGTTTTTGGTAGGGCAACTTAGCAAATAAAATTTTTGCTTTGTTACCAGAAAATACTGTTTTGCAGTATATGAAACAGATAAATAAATAAATAAATAGCAAAATTATAGACCAGGAAAAAAAGTGGGGTGAAAGCTTTACTTTTCATCTTTTTAATCATTTCATACAAACCATGTACAGTACTTAGAACACAGCCTAACACCTACACAGAAAAATTTACTAGAAAATGTAGAGTAAAATTACTTTTGGCTGTCATTTCTGCCTTTTGACAAGGTGTCCTTTTCTAAATGGCTGGCTACAAATACTACATATAAAAATACAAAGGGTAACTACAAGTAAAAACAAATTTTCCTTTTTATTGTACTTCTAAGAAAAAAAAGTTCGGCCTGGAGTTTTTGGTTCTTTCTAGTATTTCTCATGATGGGCAACCAGGTGTCCATCTCTACTAGAAGGTGATCAGGCCAGATTCTAGGATAGGAAGTGGAAGACAAGTATGTTCCAGAGGCCTTCTTAAAAACTTAACCTTTCTTTAATTGCTGTCTAGTCATCCTCATTGTTTTTCTGTGTCTTGATGTCAACATCATAGTCTTCAATACCTCTAGCACCCATCTTCCCAGAGTTCCTCAGCTTCCCTGTCCTCATGCTCATACTCTTCCTCAATATCATTACTTTTTCTTCTCTCTTTTCTTACCCATCTTGTTCCCCTTCACTTAAATTATTATCCAGCTTCTGTTTGCCTCATCAGCAGAGGTGTCTCATCCATTCTCTGCTTCTTCCACAGTGTCCTTCTTCTCCTTAAAGTCCTGGACACCAGTCTCAGAGATTTTGTCCCAGCCGCATAGGAAGTGGTGAGGCACACCAATGACCAGAATAAATTAGTCTGTTACTGAGGTTTGTGCACTGAAGCTTTCAGTTTGATGTCATTTCATTTGACTATTTTGATTTGTAAAGGTGAAATTTATTTAAATTAGTGATGAATCATAACAATCGAACTTTCTAAAGTGGCAGTTTAAGATTTTTGTATATGTATACGTTGCATAAAGTTAGAGTTAAATATATGTATGTCTTCAAACATTTATCACTTCTTTATGTTAATGATAATAAGGGAAAAATATAACTCTTTTACAGTTAGTTGTCATTTATATTGCATTCATGCCCCCAGAATATCAAAGAATGAATTCAAAGGGACAAAGGAAGTTAAGTGTAGGTATGTTAATGGTATTTTGATTGGAACAGCATTAAATGTGTATAACAACTTTGGGAGCATGGCCACTTTTACTATGTTGGTTCTTCCTACCCAAGAGTGATTTTTCATGCAATCCCAATCAAAATACCATTAGCATACCTCATAACTAGAGAAAACATTCCTAAAATTCATTTGGAAAAATGAGACCTAAAACAGCAAAAACCAGTCTGGGTAACAAAGGCTAATGAGGCATCATAATCTCTGATTTGAAACTATATTACAAAGCTACTGTGATAAACACATCATAATGGCAAAAACAAAATCAAAAACAAACAAACAAGACTATCAATGAAACAGATTAGAAGAGGCAGAAATAACTTCAAACACACTTACCTATTTTATCTTTGACAAAGGGGCCTAACAAATTTACTGGAGGAAAGAAAGTCTCTTAATAAATGGTACTAGAAAAACTGGCTTTCCACACGCAGAAAATCAAAACTAAACCCTGTGTCTCACCATGCATTAAACTACATTCAAAATGGGTAAAAGATCTATGCATTAAATAGATACATTAAATCTGCAGTAAGACAGAGTAGGTAGAACTCTTGAAGACATAGGTGTAGGCAAATACTTAATGAACAAAACCCTGATCACACAAAAAATACCAAAAGAATCAACAATTTGGATTTCATCTTATGAAAAAGTTTTTGTACAACAAAAGAAATCACCAATGAAGTGAAAAGACAACCCACCCACAAAGTAGGAAAAAATTCTTAGCCAGTTGCTCTTCAGACAAAAGACTAATAGCTAGACATATAAAGAATTAAAAAAATAATCAGAATCCCCAAATGTAAAGACACAACTTAAAAATGGACATTTGAAATGAATAGCCACTTCTCAGAAGAAGTACAAATGGCAAATATATACATGAAAAAAATGCTTAACATTGCTGGTCATTCGAGTGATGCAAATTAAAACAATGCTGAGAATTCATCTCACTCTAGAAAGTATGGCTGGGGAAAAAGGAATCCTCTCTCCTATTCATGACAGTGTAGACTGGTGCAACCACTGTGGAAATCATCACAGAGATTCCTCAAAAAACTAGGACTACAGGTCTCATTTTTCCAGCTGTTCTTCTCGGAATTTCCCCAGAAGTATTAAAAGCATCATACCACAGTGGTATATGTGCAGCCATGTTTATAGCAACACTGTTTCTAAAAGGTAAATTTTGGAAATAATCCAAATGTCCATTACCAAAAAAATGGATAAAAATTACGTGGTTTTTTAATGCAACAATGTACTACTCAGTCATAAAGAAGGGTAAACTTGACACATTTCTAGGTAAATGTGTGTACCTCGAGAACGTAATCTTTGGTGAAATAAATCATATATATATATCACACTGTTTCTGTGACTTTAGAAACTAAAAGTGTAAATAAGAACCAAAATGTTTAATAGGTATTGTAAAATAAGTAATTGTTTAAAAGGAAAGGTGAATTGAGGGGGTGGAAGGAAAATTAAAAATAGAATAAAAAGATAAAATTGAAACAGCTTTTTAAATAAGGAGGGGAAAAGGGGTTGAAGGGAAGGAAAGGGAATGAAACAAGAGGAACAAAGATATATTATGTATAGGTGCAAATTCTCTATGATGGATGCAATAATTACGTATTATCTAAATTATACCAATAATCTTAGTTAAAAAAAGAGTAGGAAAGGTTTATTAAAAGAAAGTTTCTGAGAAACAGGAGGGCACCAAACAGGTGTGCCCACAGAGGTTTTGTCACAGCTATTTTATAGAGCAAAATCACAACATGAGTACAACATGGGTCAAATTGTAGTCAACCTAGAGCATTACAAGTGTCGCTGCTAATATTGATCCAATAGGGAAACAAGTCATTTAACGGGGTGCAAGCGATATCAAAAGAATCCTTAGGGGTTCTAGTGTTCTGGTCACTGACGTGTGTTTAGTGCCTGTCTGGGCTCACTGGACCACATATGCCAATTACAATATAATCTCTAGTTGCTGTTTACCTCCAGCAAGACATACGGCCTCATCTGTTGCTTTTCCATCCTGAGGCTTGGGGTTCTTCAGATTTGCCTTTAGCCACAATTCAGATGTCTTTATTGTTTGTGCTGTCTTCCTGGAAGGCCCAATCCCTCTCTGACTGTATATCAATTTTTATCTACCTTAGATCTCTATAACATTCACCCCTCTGAAGAGGTATCTCTAACTAAAGTTAAAGAAGACCTGGTGAAGTTTCCATCTACTACTTCAGGCTGAGGAGTATTGTTGTAGGGGAGACCACAGTCAGAAATCTCTAGAGAGCTAATTTTAAGGGCCCATGAATTTTGGGGTTTAGTAATTACGAGCGCTCTTTAAAAGTTTCATCTAATGGGTCCCAGTAAAAAGAATTCAGCCTATTTCTCTTTGATCCCATCTGCATGATCATTTGGAGTTTGACAGCAGCAGCAAACTGCAGGTGCTTAAGGAAGTGGTAGGACCAGACTGTCTGCTTTCACTTGAGCCTCAAGCTCTTTTGCTATCCTGTGACCCTTGGATCATACTTGGCTATAGTCTTTTCCTTTGGTAACCTTCATTTAGCATATCTCTGAGTATGGAGCACTTGGCAGGCTGCCAATACGTTTTGGAAAGAAGTCATGGTAAAAGAGAAGTGGTTTCCAGCACTCGGGAGTCTGAGGTAGGAGGAGCGTTGTGAGTTCGAGGCCGGCTTGGGCTACAACGCCAGCACAAGGCCGACCTGGGCTACAGAGTGCGACCCTGCCTCTAAAAGCCAGGGCTGGGAGTTTGACTCAGTGACTTAAGCACCTGTCTGCCAGGCGCGAGGTTTGTGAGTTCAATCCCCGGTGCTGCAAAAAAAAAAAAAAAAAAAAAAGAAGCAGTTTGCTGGTGACTGAGAGGGTGATCATACATTAACAGCAGTTTCTACTTAAAACTTAAATTCTTAAGAGACCCTAGGAATGTTGTCTGTTTTATCAATGAAATCATTGTTACTGTAATGGCCCTATCTTATGGCAGTCACTCTGTTCTGCTGGAGCAGCATTCATGAGACAAAATTGAAAGAAGTGGAGATACAACCTAGTTTCCAGTTTTGTCCTACCCTAAGGGCAAAAAGACAAGCACATCTGGAATAAAACTCTCATTCATTCTTTGAATGAGTTCGATGATTGCCTTAGTTACCTTCTCATTGCTGACACAAAATACCCAGCACCAAAGTTTAAGAAAGGTTTATTTGGTTCAAATTCATAGAGGTTTCAGTTCATAGTTGGCTGGCTCCAACGCAGATTGACATGGCAGCGGGGTATCACAGAGGAGAAATAGTCCATGACAAAGCAGAACGGTCAGAAGGCAGCAAGCAAGCAACGACAATAGCAGTGCTCTTTTTGTCTCTTATGTTTTACCCAGGCTACCTGCCCTTAGGTTAAAACCCTTAATTCTTACACTGTGCATCAAACCCGACGTCACATTCTCAATCCCAGCATCACACTCCCTTGATTCAACCATCTCCAAAATGCACCACCTATCACCACATGAAGCTCTCGGGGACATCTTGATTGAAGCCATAACATGTATTAAATCTAGACTGTTTTTAAAGAAAATAGCTCAGTTGTAAATCAGAGGAAAACAGTGAAGTCCAGCTACATGGTAGAGCCAGACACAGAAAGGTCATAGGGAATGGGAAGCTCACCAACCTGGAAAGATGGAAATCTGGTCACTCTAGAGTCCTGGAATCTGATAGTCACATAGAAGGTATTTGCCCTGGACAAGATGCTGCTGCTGAAAACTGCATTAATTCTAATGGGAGGGGGAGTAGAGGAGAGACAGGAGTGTGACACTGTGCAAGGCATGAGGATTTGATCTATGGGGCTTTTCACTATTTTCCAAACCCTCATTGTTTCTCAAGGACTGAAAGACAATCAAAAGCTTTCTCAGGGTGGGTCTGCTGTCCATATAAAACATGCCCCTAAGGATAAAAGCTACAGTTGACTCCAAAAATAACAGCAGATAAGGCATGGATTTCAAAGAAATGTCCTGCATGAGTCCAGGTGGAGCCCTAGAGCCCACGACAATTTCTCATGCAAGTCTGTATCAAGGATCTGCACTCAGAAGTCCCAAAAGGTCAACAGTAGAAGCCAGAAAGTGTGAGCCAGTGTGAGGACGGATCTGTGAGCAGGGTGAGGGATCTGAACAGGAGCCAGGAAGTAACGCTCAAGGTAAGGATCAGAGCTCACCTGAAGAGAACTGCAGCCATCTTCCCTACACAAGCACCTGAGCTCCTTAGATGATAAGAGATGAGTTCATATCAGGTAACCCAGCATGACAAGCCTGTCCAGGAGAATAAACAGCACACCATCTTCCTCTCCAGTTCTCTTTTAATGATGTTGGCAACAATCCTCAGGTAGACCTTCCATAGCCGCATCACACTGATTCAATTCAGCTGGGTGTTACAAGGTGCTCATTAGTTAATCCACTACAAGTAGGAAAAAGGACAAATTGATTAATAGTAAGATCCTGAGAGACAGGAAGTGTCCTAAAGGGGCGGCCACTGAGGCTCTTCATCAAGGATAATTCATACAGCAAAATCAGGGAAGGTATAATGTGGGTCAAATTACAATCAACCTATAGGATTAGAGTGATACAATATTAATCCAATAAGAAAATGAGTCACAAAGCAAGGGTATTTGGAATGATCAAAGAAATTCTTGGAAAGGGAGGGGAGTATGGATCCAGGTGTTCTGATCACACACCTATGTGTCCTAATGCCTATCTGGGCCACCTGGACCAGGTGGTGATAATTACATTACAATCCCAAATTGTTGTTTATCTCCAGGGAGACATGCAGGCTGGCCTATTGGTTTTCCAACCTGAGGCTTAGGGTTCATCAGATTTTTATCTAGTCACAATTCTGATGACTTTATTTTTTGTGCTTCCTTCCTTAAAGACCTCATTCCTCTCTGAATGTATATTAATTTCTATGTATCTTAGCTGTCTATAATAAAACCTTCAGTATCCTTTCTTCTTGCTTTATAAGGGATTTTTAAATCTACTCTCATACTTCTTATATTAAGGTATGTTTTAATTTCTTTTAGCAATACTTTTTGACATCTTTTATTAGCTATATAGCTTATATTAAATTCATTTGAGCTGGAGTAGAAGAAATAAAAACTGCACAGGAAGAAGACAAAGAAAATCCTAATTTAAAAAACAAAAACTCTAGTTTAGGGACACAAGCCCCTTTTTGTTTTGTCTTTTTTCCAAAATGCAATAAGCCTAGACAATTGATTTTCACCTGAAAAGGTGTTCTTCATCCTCTTTTTACTTCCAAATCCCTCTTGTTCACCTGTGGATGGACCATCTTTCCACCTGTAAGGATTTCTCCTAGGAAAAGACAATTATCTTACCATAGGTGATCCATCCTCCCCTGCCCAGAAGACAAGAGCAGTTTTCCACTGTCCAAAACATATAAAAATTCCTAGTTCTAAACTGTAGGGTGTCTCATTTCTCTGGGAACCCACAGTCCATTATTGAGTGCATCCTAAAATCTCTCCTAATAAACTTTTTCTGTGCCACTTACTGATACGTCCTGAAACTTATTTTGCTGTGATTGGAGACAGTGAACTTGTAAAGTTATTACACAAAGTGGGGGAGAGGGGGTCTGAGTTCCTTATTTCAACCTCAAGGATCTCTCCAATCCAGCCCAATAATATATTCAGAAACATATTTATAATTTTTATATGCTTGTGATTTTTCAAAAAGTTTATTCCATCTTACGAATGTGGCACACAGAAAAAAACCCTGATTTTTCATGTTGAAATCTATCACTTGTCAAAATTCACTTCTTAACCAAATTTGAATTGACTTTTGAATATGATGTGAACTGGAAACACACTTGTAATCATTTGAGTTATTATGGGATTATTAGTTTAAAAACGTACTTATCTTTCTCTACTAGTGTGCCTTTTAACTTCACAGTATCAGGAGTTTTATATGTGTGAGGTGTTTCTGTATGTTTATTCTGTTTTTTTATTATTTGTTTTGAGAATTCAATCTTTATGAAAGTATTACTTGTCCTATGTTACGTAAAATTCTGTTAACTCTTTACATCTAGTAAAGTATGCCATCATTGATATTTTATTACAGATTTTATAATTCTTTAATTTTTGTGTTTACTTAAAATTTTAGTAATATTGAGACAATTTTCAGAAAACAAATGTTTAATTGTTATTTTATTCTGAAAATATAAAGTATAACTGTGTTGGGTGATATGCTATGTACCCCCAAGTCCTCATATAATTTTGATGGGGCTGAGTTATTGGTTTGTTGTCTGGCAATGTGAGTGCTGTGCTCACCCAGGGGTGGAGCCGACATACAGTGTAAGGGAAGGTGGGTCTTCCTCTTGCTCGCTTCCAGGCTTCCACCCTTTCTCTCTCGCCAGTGCACATTGCAACTTGCAGCCTCCAGGAACAGCAGCCCCTCCACAACATGCTGACTTGGAGCCAACTAAGTAGGACTGAAACTCCTGAGAAACTGTAAGAATAAACCTTTCCTTCCCAAGTTTTGGGCGTCAGGTATTTTGTCTCGGCAATGAGAGGAAAGTGACTAAGACAATAACCATGTTTTTAAAATGAATTGAAATTTTCACAATATCAACTGTTTCAATTACTTTCACAAAAATCATACAAGATGGTGGTGCACACCTTTAATCCCAGCACTTGGGAGGCTGAGGTAGGAGCAGCATTTTGAGTTAGAGGCTGGCTTGGGCTACAGCATGAGCTACATAGTGCATCCTTGCCTCAAAAAGAAATAGGGTTGGGAGTTTGGCTCAGTGGCTTAATTGCCTGCTTGCTAGGTTGGAGGTTGTGAGTTTGATCCCTGGTACTGAGAGAGGAAAAAAAAAAAGTACATTCATTTAGATATTTTACTCAGTATTTTATCACTTTTGGGGTATGAATTATTATATAATTTTAATACGCTGAATCATTATTGTTTCTAATATTATTATGTATGATATTATTTTAAAAAATAATTTTCTGATTTTTAGGACCAGTGCTTACAAAGATGCTAAATTCTGCCTTTCCAGCATTTTCTGATAGATTCTTTTGAATTTAATATGTATACAGATAGATCATAGAGAGATAATGTCACACATCTTTCCTTTCACTATATCCAATAATTTGTTTCTTCCCTGTTGACCAACATAGTACCACTCATTCTATGTTTAATAGAAATAGTGACACTGTGGATTGTTTTCTGACTTCTAACTATCGGAGTAAATATTTCAGAATTTCCTAATTAAAATATGTATATTTTTGTATGTTCTGCTCCTTAGGACACTTTGCATAAACTAAAGAAAGTTCTTTCAATTCCTTCAGAATACTTAATTTTCAGTATATTCCACAAATGTTGAGTAATACATTTAAACTATATTTTTAAAGTATTTCTCTGTTCTGTTTGACTTTCTGACATTTTTGTTGCTATTATTATAATATACTTAGAATTATGCTGCTTCCTTTTGAGACGTAAAGATATCTTAAAATGTCATTTTTATTTTAATTTTTAGTTTTATTCTATTCCCATGCTTATTTGTACAATTAAAAAATACTATCCATTGTTCAGCTGTTGACAACTGAGTTTTCTGTTTATTATATCAGCTACTGAGAGAAGTAGAATCACTACATTACTGTGTCTTCCAAATAAAGATTCTGAAATTCCCAAAACTTTTCTAATCTGTCATTCAGTGCTTTGCATCTAATATATCTTAGTTTTCTTTTTATTCCCCCTTAGGAATGAGGTTAATCTGAAGCTGGTTTCTCACCAGTTACAGACACTTTTAAAATTATGAAAGATCTTACTGACCTGAAATTATAAAAAAAGATATGTAAGTACATCGAAAAGACACAAAAGGCAACGCAAAATTATTCTCACTTTCCACTTATAACAATGAAGAAAGAAAGGAGAGGAAGAAAGGAAGGAAGAAGAAAGAGTCAAATTAAAAGTCCAAATTTAAAGTAAATCTGCATAAGTCCACACAAACATAAATAAATAAATGAGGGAATTGAAAAATCTCAATGAATAAAATTCTGATTAATTTATGTAGATATTTCCTCTTCAAGTAGAGTCAGTTAATTTCCAGTTATTTAGTGTGATTTTCACTGAATGCTGTTCCTTCCAGTTAGGATAGCATGGAAATGAGAATAAAAATAAATTATTTTACAATCAATAAACCTAGCAAATGCCACTTCAACCAGGTCATAGGATGATATTGATATAGGAAAAATGATCCCAGACCTCCAAATGATATGGGGGAATGAAACTGCCAACCTACTATATGTCTGGCGTGAGTTAGTGTTCTCTAAAATCAAAGAATGAATTTTAGGAACAACGGAGGATAAGAGCAGGATATATTTATTGAGAGAAAGTAAGATTCTGTCTGAGGGACAGAAGGAGGCCCAAGCGGGTTGCCAGGGACTCTGTCATTTTTAGGGACATCTATAGAATAAAATCATGATGGGGAAAACTGGGAACTCACAAGGCAGACAGACATAAGTTGGGACATAACCATGGTTAACCAATAAGATTAATTGCTCAGGTAAAATTGATTAAACCAAGGACAAATGGGGAAGCGAGTCACGTAGTAAGTGGGGATGTTTAATAACAATGACTCTTCCTGTAGTGGGGTGGGATGCTGGCTCCTGACTTCCCCAGGGTGATACAGAACTATTTAGAACATCAACCCTTAGGATATGGGTGTATTTGTTCTGCCTTTTGTCTTGATATTTGGCCATCAGGAAGAGGTGAGTGTCTCTTTCAAGGTCACAGGACATCTGGTTCTCAGCACCAGTTTCCTTGAGGGCCTAGCCCTGTCTGACTGCCTATAATATTTCTGTCTAACTCAGTTGCCTGTAACAATATGTTATGAGGTAATGAAAGTGACATTTTGTTTTGTCATCTTCCTACCAAAACTCACTGCCCTAGACAAATTATGAGAAAACTATTGGTTAAATCCAAATTGGAGGCATTTTCTTAGGTGAGTGGCTACTACCCTCCTTTCCCAAAAAGACCTAGCTGGGAAAGAAGCAGTCTTGAAACTAGTTAAATAATGTCATCCCCAGTCAAGCTATTCTTGCCTTAACTGGCATACAAAATAGTCACCCAGCAAAACAATAGTGATGGTAAGTAAAGCAAGGATAGACTAATTGAGGCTGCATTTTTGATTTCTAGTTTTCAAGACTGATTATTTTCCTGCTTGTTCTTATTTTTGGGGAAAAACTGCATTCATGCAAAATGCCAAAGTCATTAACAATAAGGAAAGTCTGAAAACTACCACAATAGAAAAGGCTTAAGAGACCTGATAACTAAATGCAATGTTGTATCTTGGGTGGGCTGTTAAAAAGAAACAAAGAATCACTAATAATCTGAATCAAATATGGAGTGTATTTAATAATGTCAGCATTGGCAGTCTAGTTGCGACAAACTCAAAAAGATGTAGTATAATAGTAAGAAGGATCGTAGTGTACTAAGTATATAAGAATTTTCGTATATATGTAAACTATTCTAAAATAAAAATCCATTATTTAAAAAACTAGTGTCAATGAATATTCTTACAATTTCCTTAATTATTTCACCACAAATGAAAAATGCTCAGATTTTTAAGACATTTTATAATGAAGAATAGGATTCTGAAGTTTCTTTCAGACAAGGACAATTAAATAGATCAATTTTCAAAAGTAAAGCTCATCATGGACTTACCAGACTCCTTGTCAGGCAAATATTTTGTTGTATTCCAACTTACAGTCAGAAAACAAGTAGCCAATCCCAAATTTGGGACATTTCATGAGGTTTCTCACAAGGTATTATGTTATATTAATTGAGTCTTGAACTTTTACCAATGAAAAATCACTGGTCACATGACTTTATAACTCATCTTTGATTAGATTATCATTAGATAATATTAGAATTACCAAACATGACTAATTGCTGATTTTTAAACTCTAGGTTTATTTATTTATAATTATTTCAAATCTTCAAGGCCGTGTTGAGTGCCAGATCATTATTTTTAATAATATATCATTACAAATATGAAATGCTTTGCATTCAGTAAAAGCACAATATATATGAAGAAGCATAAGACAAATAAACTAGAAACCAGCACTGACATGAAAAGATAGCTTACATAATTCCTGCTGATAAAAATATCAATCATTGTTGGTCAATATTTGATCTTTAGCCACCTGAATATTCTTAACTTTATATTTTTATTAAAATTACATCTTTCTAACAAACTATACAAGATATGAGGCAATAAATTTTTTCATTAACTTTTAATGGATCTAGACTACTACTTGGCATAATGCATAGACAGTTCGAAGAATTTGGAAGGATAACTAGATTTAAAATAATGAGATACAGAAATTGTAGCCATAAAAACATTTATGGACAATGTAAAATAGAAACTGATGGTGCCAGTTGGAATACTTATTTTTCACTTGGAAACACTCCATCTATTCACAACAGCAACTGATGTAATATATTTAAGCAATGTGCATAGAAGTTAAATTCAATTGCTCAGTTAAATATTATATTGATTAACTTAGCATGTCAGAGTTTTTCATAAAATACTAGCTGACTGAAAGAATCTTGATTAAAGGAATTATTGTGTTCCATTTAATCACAAGTTTCCCAGTGCTATTAGATTCTTTTTTGAGGGCGTAGAGGAGATTGAATTTTTCTGCTCCCTGAATTTTGGCATTTTCAGATGTGTTCCATATAATTTTTATGAATGAACATAGAAAATTAATTACAGGTTTGATACATTCCTATAATCTTTTTTTAGTATGAATGTAAGTCTTCTCTATCAGTATCTAAAACACCTCTATTATCATGCAAGAGAAATGAAATTTTGTTGTTTGAAATTCCTGATGTTATAGGGTTGTTATTGCAGCATTACCTGGTTATAAAAATTGTTATAAAATGGATTGTATCTAGAAAACCACATTGCTGTGATGTAGGTTGTGGGGAATAAGTACATAAAACAAAAACAGTAACAACGAAACAAAAACCTGTTTATGAAAGTTGGAAACTTGAAATCCACATTATATTTTAGAACAACTGATACAACATTTACATGCAATAGATTCAAAGATGGATTTGTTCGGTACAAATTTTGTCTTTGATAGTATAAAAACACAGAATAGCTTCAATTAAATTTCTTTTAAGGAAGATTTTGTAAAAGCAGAATATTAACAACATTGATTGTTTGTCTCAGCCTAACAAGGTTTGAAAAGATTTGATAAACTTGAAGAAAAATATAGTAAGCAATCACTGATAAATTTGGAGGAATCATTTGAAATATAAGTGGGCAAGCAATAAAAATAAAAAACTTTTGAAGAATTTTAAACTGTTGAAATTCAGACTTACCCAACATTAATTCAAGGATAGAGTTGTTTTGGCCATTGTAAAGAGAGTTTTAATTCTAAAAGTAGGTTATGACTGAATACCTTTAATTATCTCTGAATAATGATGTGTTAAAGTATCATAATAGGCCCCACCTTTCTGCTGCATGTGACAGACTGACTTCAAAGTCCTTTTCTTTTTCTTTTTTTTTTTTTTTTCCAGTACCGGGAATTCAACTCACAACCTCTTGTCTTCCAGGAGGGCACTTAAAGCACTGACACAAACTCCCGGCTCTAGTATTTTTGAGGTAGGTTCGCACTATGTAGTTCAGACCGGCCTTGCTTATGTTGTAGCCCAAACTGGACTCGAACTCACAACGCTCCTCCTACCTCAGCCTCCCGAGTGCTGGGATTAAAAGCTTGTGCCACCGCGCCCTGCTAATCCAAAGTCTTTTTTCTGCAGAGGTTTTCCTCATATAATTTTAGTCTGATCGTTGTAGATAAGGCTTGAGCGAGGCGAACCGGCACTGTGCTCCTGCACACAGACACAGAACAGAAGCAGGAAGGTGGGGCAATCATTTTCTTTCTGAGGGCTCTGGGCAAACTACAGCAGAACAGTCCTGGGTTGCTTCACTGCCAGCATCCCGAATTAGGGAGGAGCCATCCAGTCACAGTAGACTGCCAGGATTGGGAAGCAAACTGGGGGGAATTCTGGTGAGAGATAGGAGTTAGGACAAAATAGACTCCTCTTCAGTGGCCACCAAAGGCCCGTCTTAGTCCTAAATGCAAAGGGCTGGAAGTGTCCCCCTGATCTGTGAACACCAGAGCAGCCCTGGCTCAGCAGCACAAGTAGGCAAGCACCCTTGACCTGCAGCAGGACAAGGATATCCCCCTGCCCCACGCCCAGCGTGTTAGAGGAGTTTGGGCTGTGGAACAGAGGAAGCTGTACAAGGTCAGGAAGAAGCCAATCATACATGAGTCTGGAAGCAACTCCACACTGTGCCTGACTAAGGATGCCACAGCAACTGGGAGATCACCATAGAGAAAATCACAGTGAGAAGTGGACATTCTGAACGTTGTCGGTTTAAGACCAGTATCAGGCCCTACATCCGGAGGCGAATATCAGCCTCATCTCCAATACAAATGTTACTGCGAACTTGGCAGGGATACACAGCACATTTCTGGGATCCAGCTTAGAAACTACCACAGAACTGAGGACACTAGAAGGATTTTATTAATTTTATTATTCCTTGTTTGATTGGTTTTCCTTTTTCTAATTGGGGCTTTTCTTTTTTCTTTATTTTTTATTTTATTTTGGGCTATTTAGATTTTTTACCTTTATTTTAGGTTTGTTCTATTCATATTCTTTCATTCTTTGCTCAAATCTCTTGATTTTATGATATTTTCATGTGAGTCAACATTGTCTCTTCTCTTTCTGGTTTGCTTCAATATTCTTTTTTATTTTTCTTTCATTCTTCCTCCTCTGTGCTCATCTGCAGTTCCCCAAAATATGGGTGATAATTTTTGCCCTTCAGCCTGGATTCTACTATATTTATCCTCATTCATCTTTCTGTTCTGTCCCCTATCACTTTTAATCCCTCAGCAACAGGGTACATAAAGAGGAAAATCATGGCACACAAGTTCCTAGAATATGTTGGACTTTGTGATATAACAATGAAGCCTGCTCCTATGGTTAAATGTACCAAATTACTACCTACCACAGTTTGTCAGGTGCTAGGCTGTGCTTGATGCTACTGTTAATGTTAGTTGCACTCAGCCAGGAAGTCATGCCTCTCATAATCAGTTTTTCTCCCTCATATGAATGACACTATGATTGTCTGAGGTCAAAACCACCACCACAGTCCAGTTCCAAGCCATTAGGTGGTGAGGCAAAAAATAGCAATTTCTCATCCTTAATAAATTACAAAGGTATGTTCTTGAGATAGGCGTAAAGCTCAAGAACCACCTACCCTTAGAAGACATCTCTGAGGAATAGATTTTTTGTAGGGAGCCATTGATACTACCGATTAAGCTATCTATGTAAGAAACCTACAATCATCAACTCAGATAGCAAAATATAATAGAAAGTAGAAAATGAGCTGTTGGAAGAGTATGGAGCAATAGAGTGAAATGTTCAGCATCCATTTTAGCAAGAACATTACAGCTGCTGTGCAGGAAGATAGGCAAGAAGATCAATTAGAAGGCTACTGTAATAATCTCTAGGAGGAAGAGCTACCTTGAACCAGAGTGAGATAAGAGGCAATAATAGAATTATAGCTATAAAGAGCATGTTAAGGTACAAGTGTTAGACCACATTTTTACCGAGAACACCCCAAAGTAAGTTTGCACATACTGTATAACTTCTGTAATTTTCATAAAAGATAGAAAGCTATTGTAGCTTTTTAATCTAAAAAGCCTCAGTATTTTCAGTATGCTCTAGCTCGAACATCATCAGTGTGGCTAAAGAACACAAAGAAAACACAGACTGTGTTCTAGCAAAAAAAAAAAAAAAGAAAAGAAAAGAAAAAATTGTTTTTAGATATTTGGAAATAAGATGTACAAACAAAGAACAAAAGGAGAAATACATGAATAATTCAATAATCATAAATATGTGACAGGTTTATTTGGCTTCATCAGTGCAAAATGTTTAATTAAACTCTATTGCAGGCCGGGCTTGGTGGTGCATGTCTTTAATCCCAGCACTCAGGAGGCTGAGGTAGGAGGAGCGTTGTGAGTTCGAGGCTGGCTTGGGCTACAACATGAGTGCAAGGCCGGCCTGAGCTACACAGTGCGACCCTGCCTCAAAAAACCAGGGCCGGGAGTTTGGCTCAGTGACTTAAGCACCTGTCTGACAGGCATGAGGTTATGAGTTCAATCCCCGGTGCTGCAAAAAAAAAAAAACAAAAAAACCAGAAAACTCTATTACATAAAGTGTATAATTATATATCATATGTATTTATCATTATTTTCCCTAAATTCTATAAATCTAGATAATACAATGCATGTATTATTTTATAAAAGAATAAATTCACATTAGAAATATTCAGTAAGTACTCACTTGAATCCCTACTGTGAAATACTCTTTTAAACATCACTATAAATGTGAGGCACTGCATAATTTAAGAGTAATTGCTATATATTGGTCTTCTTCATATGATATTTTGATATCTAGAATTGAAAACTGTGTACTATTTTGTCTGTGCTTACAGTAATCATTGGAATGTAAGCCTATTCATAAAGAATTAACAAAAAAAGCATTATGCTAATTTTCTGTCAATAAATTTTATGCAGATAATATTGGATTAGATAATGGAGAAACCTGGAGAACCAAAACAAACAAATAAACCAAAAAATACATGGATTCCAGAATGTGACTTTATGTATTTCTATTTTTTTTCTTTGATCTTAGGGTCCTTGATCTTTAACAGAAACATTTATCTTGCCTTCATTTAAATCTAATCAAATTCTCTATTAAAAAGGCAATCACAATGGTAATACGCAATGAAATTTGAATAAAAAAATAATAGCAATGATCACACTACAAGAATTTCCCAAGCTGTATAGAATGAAAGGTATTCTTTCCTCATGGCTGGTGATTCTTATACTTTTTGAAGAGCCTCACAGTTGGCTTTAATGTATTACAATAAAATCTTTATTTGCAAGTTGTAAAACGAGAAAATGGAAATATTCTCAGTTCTAAGGCAGTGTGTCTTTTTTATTTTTATTTTTATTAGTACAATTTTGCTGTATATAATGACTGCATTCATTGTGGGGAGTTGGTACATGTACATAACACACCTTATTTCTTTCTATGTCTCCTTCCCTTTCTCTCTTCTCTGTCTTTATTCATTTTCTCTCCACATTTGCAAAATATCTATCTCCTTTCTCCTATTATCAGTCTTTTATTTTGCTCTTTAATCTAGTTATACTTTGAGTTTCTCATGGAAAAGAAAACATTGGATAGTTTTAAATTTGTGTGTCACTTAACATTATTATCTTGATGTGCAATCGTTTTTTTGTATCCATCTTTGTAAGACACTAGTACTCCACTGTCCATAAACACCACATTTAGGGGAACTTTCAGTATTAGATATCGTGTAAATTGAAAGAAAGACTGACCAAAGAATTGAAGGTAGCTATTTGTTGAGAAACATTGAGCCAGGAAAACCATCATTATTTTGTTAATGGTTAATTTCATTTAAGTACAGTATATGCTTTTTTAAAAGTGTAGGTAGTAGGATAGATATTAAAGATTATATACCAAAATATAATAAAGTCACATCCAGCTATTGGTATTATGCATATATTTCACTTTGACTTTTTTCCAAAATTTTATAATGACTGATTTGCTTAATTATGTTGGTCATTTTACAGTATTTACCCACTTTTATTTTATATACATCTCCCTTAAAATTATAAAGTTATTGTTTTACCTCTTTGAAGATTTTTTTGTTATCCCTGAGTGTTGTCCTTTTGTTTTAACAGTATAAATTGTATCTTTTTTACTTACTTCTGAGAGAGTTGATTATGAATCATTTTTCAAGGAGAACTTCATATTTACAAACCCTATGTTATTATCCTGGAGATTATTTAAAATTTTAAATTAGAATTTATCAAATTAAATTAGGGCAAGTTGGAGAACAAGATACTTTCCCTCTATAGAATAATGGGTAAGTAAAACATGCCCTGTGTATACCCTGTGGTCCTATATATGTGTTACAGGAAACAATCAATATATCTATAGCAACATTTTAAAAATTGTGGTAAGAAAAACAAAAAGAGAAATTACTCTAAAACTATATGTTTGTGCAAATTAAAACTTCGTACACAGATAATTAAGAACAACTCTTTTCAATTATATGTACACACAAACATATATATTAAAGCTTATTTGGAAGATAGGAGTTAGAATGAGTTTAAAACACATAGATTCATATTATCCTAAATGTATTCATACCTTTGAAAAGGGAGATAGTTATGTAGATCATTTGTTCTTAACTGAGAAATATAGTAATCTCAATTCTTCATTCTTTTTTATAAATTATCTATTACCACAGTATCTCAGCATGACAAACGAAGACAAAACAGAATGGCCTCAAAAAATAATAACTTATTTTGAATATGTTGCCTGGGAAAATCACCTAGGCAGTTTCTGATTTTGTTGTTTGCTGGTTTGTTTTACCTGGGCTCTCTCGAATGTTGGGAGAGAGCCGAGCTGTATGTCTGGGCATTGGGGAATGGCAAATAATAGACTTTGCTCCACTTCTCTCTCACATTCCTCCAATGAATAAGTCTAAATATATTGTCACAGTAAAGCAAAAAGTGTATTAGTTCCTTTCCAGCTGATGCTTTCTTCTCATTGCTAATATAGCAAAGATCAAAGCAAGTACATAGCTGACCTCAGAATTAAGTTCTGGGGAATTCTGTACTGTTCCATGGTGGGGCTGTAAAGGCATATTTCAGAGGGTGTGTATTTAGTACAGGCAAAAGATTAGAGCCAGTAGTGCAACCAGTAAATTATAATTTACATTTTATTGGCTGTAGAGCAAACAAATTATTGTACTTCATTTTCTTAATTAACACAATTGATTAAATTTCATATTTTTACTTATTCCTTATCAAAATAAGCAAAGAAAAATAAGCAACATAAATTGGCATCTACTGTTCATTGTGGTACAAAATTCTCAAATACAAATCTGCTTGGTGATATAAAATGTGTTAAAAATTACATGACTAAAATCTATGTTACCATTATGTGAGGTTACTATGATTGTCAATCACATTGTTTTGTGCATTAACTAATAAAGTTCTAGTTTCAGACTGTAAATTGTGTACTAAAAGCATACAAAGCCTGGGTATGATAGATATCTATAAAATTTGATAGACATCTATGAAAACTTTGGGTAATTTTGCAGAACACCTAATACAGACTTTCCAAAGAACATTAGATTATGCTATCAATGGCATTAAAATTTCTCCAGTCAGCTGGTATTGGGGGAAAAAGTTCCTGAAATAGGTAAATTAATCTAGGAAAATAAACACAAAAATTGTAAAGTTTCTTCCTGTAAGAGTTATCAAAATATTCTTAAAATTGTGTAACTTATATTTTATGTTTCTATCCTTATGTAAATCACTTATCACTGATAGTACTGGTAATTGGATTTTTATATTATGAGTAGATGTTGAAGAAGCAAAGTTAAGATATTACATGAACTAAAGTTAAAAAGTGAAATAATAGAACAAAACATATACAGAAGAGATAACCAAGGAATGGTGTCATTTCAAATAACTGAGTGATATAAGAAGAATTTTCTTTTGGCATAGGATCTGAAAAGAAAAAATGGTAGAATATAGAGGTTCGATTTTAAATAATTTAATTTTCAACAGAGAAAAATGAAACCCAAAACATTATGCCAGAACCAGAAAAAAAGTTGAGGACCCTAAATAAGGAATTAGGTCTAAATACTTAATACTGGAAGTTGAATTTATCTAGTAAAACTTTTGATAACAAGTTATATTATAGATACTCTTTTGAATTAATTCTGAGGCAGACTTAAATTTCTGCTTTATCGGCCATCCATAATTGGATATTAATCTAAGATATCAAGCTTTGCTATGCTTTGTTAATCTCGCCAAGAACTTTCTACATAAAAACACGTGCATAGGAAACTACATTTATTTTCATTTACCTGTTTGAAAATATGTATAGATTTTACTAGTAAGATTACATGGTGGTTAATTTTAACTGTCAACATGTCTAAGCAGTAGTGCCAAGTTGTATCATACGTTGTCAATCTAGATGTTGATGTAAAAGTGGTTTGTAACTAGTAATTCCTTTTTTTGGAAGGGGGTACTGATTATCAACCCCAATGGCACTGAGTTATATCCCCCAAACCTATTTTATTTTATTTTATTTTATTTTATTTTATTTTATTTTATTTTTAATTAGTTTGGCTTCAGAGCTGCGGTTCTTTTGCCTCAGTCCCACAAGAATCTTAGACTACAGGCATGGACTCTCATGCTCGGCTAGTTTTTGATGTTTACGTGACTAGACTTTGACTAAAGCAGATTGTCCTCCACAAAGTAGGTGAATCCCATTCAATCAGTGAAAGTTTTGGGAGAAAAGGGCTAGATTCTCTAAATAAGAAGGATTGCTGTCCTCAATGCAAAATATAAATTCTGTATGTGTTTCAATCTTTCAGATTTAAAACTTTAATACTGACTTCTGCAGGAACTACTAGTTCCCTGGCCTGCTTCAGACTTTTAGTGTATTATTCTTCAAAATAACTTCTATTTTTCTATCATATATATATATATATATATATGAATAAAAGTTCAACATAGAACACAAAAGTGTTCAATCTAGACTACTTGAATGTGCCAGGAATCAAAGCAAGAACACATAAGAAAAGGAAAGACGATAAGAGTAATGTGAGCTAGTAGGTTAGGTCCTGATTCATAGACAATCAGTCACAGAAAAACCCCTCAAAATTACTATATTCATATTTTAAAAATTAGAACACTCATATCTTCTTGGGTCAAAGTTATAATGACTTTTTTTCTCCATTTTTAAAAATATTATGGATAATTTTAGTGATCAATTTATTAAAAATTTAAACTGATGTTCACATGCATAGTTTTGAATATCCCATCTAGAATACATACAAGTCTTATGTTTCATGAAGTTTCATGCCTCAGGTCAAAGTCTTACATAAAGATTAAGGAGATTATATGCATAACTACCTCAATCTCAAGCACTACCAAATATTTCGTTCTCTTCCAGAGGAATCTGCTACTAAAAATTACTTGATGCAATGGCAAATAGACTGGGTATGTAGCTTGATGGTGGAACACTTGTGTAGCATGCATAAAGCCATGAGTTTGATATCTAGCATCACCCACAAAAAATAAAGTTGGAATAGTGAAATTTAAATAGTGGTTCTTTTTTAACTCTCATTTTAAAAATATAGTCAATGCGACATATTGATAAAATATCTAAGTGACATGTCAAACACTCTGATCACTGGTAAAAGTAGGACAGATCCAACGAAGCAGAAGTGGCATAGAATAAAATTTATTTGAAATAAAAAACTGAATCTTCGTATTATTTTATACCTGGCAAAATGAACAAAATAGTGACCAGTTGTCAAAATATACACTGTTAAAAATTTTTAATATCTACCATTATACTTTGATATATTAATATATACTCTGTAACAGAATATATATTAATATACTCTGTCCATTTCAAAAATATAAATAGAGTGTATTAATATACTCTGTTACATTTCAAAAATAAAGATTGAACATAGAGTGAAAAAAAAGAAGGGAATGGGGGAGAAGGTGTAGAAAGGAGTAGGGAACAAAGGAGAGTAGGGGAGGTGGGTGTGATCAAAGTAAGATTCCAAGCGTGAGTGAAAATGTCACAGTGAAAAACGTTAATATGTGATAAATATAACAGTAATTTTTAAAAAGTAAAATACAAGAAGCATATTAAACATTCACGCATTTTTCTCTCTCCTATTTTTGTTATTCTTAATAATTGTAAATTAATACTAAAATTTTTGAAGTTCTGTTCCATTTTGCTTAGTTTGCTTTTACATAAAAAGACTGATAAGAATTTAAAAATCTGGGAAAGTATCAATAAAGGTTTGGAAATTATAATGCAGACAGGAAAACTCCTAGATAATACAATAGAAACTTCTGATGAGAGTTGGAGATTCATAACATTAGCAAAATACTATGTTTCTGTTATTAGTTAGAACATCAAAAATTGAAAATCGAGTAACACTAGAGTCTGGACTTTTATCTCCTGCCACAGATGAAGACATAACATCCTGAAATTTGTTACATGTCTCCCAAAATTTGCTGGAGAACCTGAAACATTCTACAGACAGTGATAAAAGGGAGTTGGGGGCAAGAAGCTATTCTTACTGCACCTGCAAAAGGAAACCTTTGTCAGGTATTTTACTTGGTTTCAAAATCCAGATTATGATGTAGAATAAAATTGGTTGCAGGTACAGTGACAAGCAGGTTCACCATTGTCCAAAGTCCTAACATTGTAGGAATTGAAAAGTGGAGATCTATTAAATGAAAGACATGACCCATGAACTGTCAATTCAGTATATATTTGTTGTTTCAAAGTTTTCTCAATTACTGCTTTCTTTGAATTCAAAGTAACAATTCTAAGACTATGTCAACAGTGAAGGCACTGGCCTCACTAAATTTTTGGTGAGTTCAGAGCAGGCAAGTAACTACCACTTTGATCCATGCATCGTGAATTTTAGCTCATCCACAATCATTCACTTTTACTTTCTGGTGTTACTTCAAATGGTGAAGAGGATGAACTAAACAAAAACCATAATTCAGAGTGAGGAAATCCATGGGGAGGTGACCTCAGTATACCCAGATTTATGGTCCACAGCAGTCCAGCTACAATGGAAAAGAGTGAAAAGTCCCATTTCAGAGGTAAGTATAGGGAAATAAGAACAACAAGCAAGACTAGAACCCATTCAGTCCTTTTGCTTCATGTCTAGCATTCATACTGGTAAGACATGCATTCAAGAAGCCTTGGACAGCCCTGCCTATATGACCTTGATGGTTGCAACCTCCAAAACCTCTCTCTTAGATGACCCAAATGGTCCCCTATGGTTTTCTTCTGCACATGTTCCACATCTACTGTGTCCTGTGGTCTCTATTTTAATTTCAGCTTCATTACCATAGCTTCATGTATATCACTCTTGGGATAAATGAATGTCTGGCCTTTCATATCTTCTTATGAAATCTTGCTGAAAGTCTCTGTGACCTACAACTCTTGCATTCTGCATGCCTCTCCCAATGGAAACAACATCATCTGGATGATTTAAAGGTCAGCTGCCAGCTCAAATAGAAGCCAGATTCCTTGAGCCATGGCTGCTGTGAATTCTTAGTACCTGTGTGGCTGAGCATGGTGAAATGAAGCCTGAGATACCAATTCCCTACGTGGTCCTTTTTGAGCATGGATCACAAGGACTTCTTTCTCAAATAAAAGGTTTACCTTTTTTGCATCTTTGAGCATAAGATAAGTGGATTCTTGCTGACTTCTGATTTGCCTTCTAGGCATCTTTCTTCTTCTCCCAGTTCAAATTTTGATGTCATGAAGTACATCATAATGTCACCAATCTGTTGAGCAAGGATAATTTTTTTTGACCCCAAATACACATGTGGTTTTTTGGGGGTTAAAATTTAAGTTTTTCATATCTTTCTGCTCTGCTTTTTGATCATGATTCTCACTATAAATCTGGCTAAACGGAGCCAGCAGTACCCATACCACCGTCCAAAATTTGAGCTTTTCAAAATTTCTTCTACCAGATTAATTAGTTCATTACACTTAATCTCAGACTCCTGCAAAGTCTCAGTATATAGGAAAAGCACACACAAATTTTCTTCCAGAGTGCAACACAGATAGCCTTATGGTCAGCTGTCAATAGAAACCTTATTCCTAACTGAATCCTTATTAGCCTGGCCTTCCTGTCCATACTTCTAGCAGTATTCTAGTTTTCTGAACAATAACCAGAATTGCATGACAAGTTATGCTAACAGCACCCTGGCCATTCTGTGTTCCACATTCCTAAGTTTTCAAACACCTCCCACAAACCAGTTCCAAAGGCTACAGAACCACATGGTCATGGATAGTCACAGCAATGACCTTACTTTTTGATACCAATTTCCCATATTAATTTTCCAATTGTTGGAAAAAAAAACCACTGACACAATTTAAAGCAGGAGAGCGTTAATTTTCTTCTTGTTGCTAGAGGTTTCACTACATGACCAGGTTGCTCCAAGCGTGCTCCAGGATGCTCCAAGTTGAAACATTATGGCAGAAGGGAATGGCAAAACAACTTACTTCGTAGTGCTTGGAAACAGAGTATAGGGTAAGAGCAGCAGACAGAAGAGAGACAGGAACCAGTTGTAGTGTCTAAATTTATGTCCCGTGACCCATCAAGCACATCCAGAAAAAAGTCATGATTAATACTTAAAATTGTTACATATTACCATGCTGTTTACTTCCATTTTCACAGTGGATCAGATTAATAGATGTCTCTTATTTAAAAGGCTTGATAAATTAACTCAAATTCAATAATTTTATTTTAAAATATATTGTCCAATCTCAGTGCATCAGAGATCTAGTTATGTATTTATTTCTTAAAACACTAGCTTTATGTTAGCATTTCCATCAGATACAAATATTTTTCAAGTAATACATTCTGTTTGACTTACCATTAAAGGATTATGAAATCATTTACAAAATGCATATCATTGGGAAAAAAGTCATGGAGGGATAAAGTATGCTGAAATTAAATTTTTAGAGACATGATCAGAAGTAAATCAAGGCTTTAATATTTGATGATCTAAATGAATAGGATTTTCTGGGACAATATTTCCTCAAAAGAGCTATGTTTTCTATTTTAACTATAAAGGAGAAACCATTGCTCTGATTAACAATATTTTGTGCCCTTAAATTGTTTGATAATTGAATTAAGAATAAACATACTTTATTTCATCCAGTTTGCTACACAATTCGGGGTCAACTATTGTAATGTAGATAAGACATAGATATCCATGGTTAGAGAGAAATAGTAGTGGAAGGAAAAATAAAAAAGAGAGTGTAATTTCTTAACTAATAAAATTACTGAGCTTGCTAATGACTATTTTTGAACATAATGAAGAATACAAAGAAAGTGAACTCAATCCTTGTAAATCCTTTTCTTCACCCAAGAAATAATTCAATTTGAGACAATATATAGTACATTCAAGGGTACATATTTTTCTCATAATTTTTCAAACTCGCTGTCATTTATTCAAATACTATAATACTAAAACAAATTTCCTTGAAAATGAGCTTAAAGAAGACATTTCTGAAGCAGAGTATCAACAATATGAACATAAACACAGATATACATTTGTGTCCTTATTAATTCTCTTCTCAAGTCCTTGTCTCTCTTTTTGCTCAACAAACACTGACATTTTGTTAGTATATGTGAATTTAATTTGTCTCACTTCTACTGTAATGAGATAGGAAGGAAATATTCAGATATATATAAAACAGTAATTTGTAATAATTGTAAGTGTACTATCTGAAATGCTTACATATACACTTAGGAAATATTTCAGTGTCATTTTAAAGATTTTTTTCAGATTGCTTATACACATTTATTCTATTAACTTGAATACTGTTGTTTTTACTTTTTATATTTTGAATGAGAGAAACCAGTGAATGAGAAAGAAGTCCTAATAAGGTAGGGCTACTAGTAGAAAGCCCTACTAGAGTAAAAGATTTGACAATACTATACATATTTATTTCCAATTTGAGTATGTTAGCTTTAAAGACATAAGTTGATTTGCTGAGCAAGAAGTGAAAAGTATAAATGTGAAACAGACTTGATTATATTACTTTGGAGGACCTCTTAATAGCTATCATAAGAAGATGTTTAAAAATGAAACACAGAAAATTTAAGGGGAAATTGTGTTATACTCTCAATGTAAGAAGAAATAGAAAGAATATAGGATGACAAAATTGTCTATAAAACAATCTATAAAATTTGAAGGAAATACAAGAAGATTTCCTTGTATGATTCCATTTACAAAACTTCAAATGCAAGGCTGTAAACACAGTAAACAGATGACAGTTTACCAAAGACTTGGGGAAGAAACAGTGTTCATTAGATGAAATATAAGTGAATTTTTAGGGCAGTACTATGATTCTGTGTAATTACATATGTAATGGAGCATAGGGAATAATTTTAGGACTGTGGAAATATTCTTGCTATGAAATGTAGCATGCATGAAACTGTGACTTTGTAAAAACTCATAGAACGTTACAGTAAAGACCAATAAGGTACATAAATAAGCAAATTAAAGAAATCTCATTCAGGGAGTAAGATGGACTATAGAAAAACAAAACAAAAACAAAAACAAAAGCTAACCTATGTAGAAGTTAAGTGTATTCAAAATATCATAACCAACCAAAAAATTATATAAGCACACTACTGCAGCTGGTAAGTTTATGTCCCAGACAGAACTGGAAACTAGTCTACATGGATTGAATAATTACTGTTATGCTGAGTGGTAGGAGCTGTACTTCTTGCTGTTGGTGTAGTAAGTTGAAGACAAAGGAGATATAGTTTGAATGATCCATGTGTTGCAATATTGGAGTTGTTTTATCTATACAAAGTCATGTTCATATTAATATAAACACATATAAGTACATGTAGAAATATTCACAGACATAGATGCACATGTCCATTAGGCTTCTCAACTTGCCACAATGAAATGCCATAGACTAGGTAGATTTAACAAAGAAATGTAATTCTCATGATTCTGAAGAATAGGAAGTCCAAGATCTGTTGTGCTTGTAAATATCATTCCTGATAATGTTCCTCTCTTTTCCTCACTTACAGACTGATGCCTATGCCCTGTGCTATTTTGTGGTGGAAATAATGAGAAAGCTCTGCCTTTTCTCCATGTGAAGACAAGAAATTTAGTAACACTCCAGTTTTGACCTCATTTAATCTTAATTACCTTTAAAAGTCCTATGTCCAAAAATAGTCATATGGGAGGGATGAGGTAAAGATTCAGTTTCTGAATATTGGAGTTACACAATTTAGTCCATAACATAAAGCATTAGTTTGCATTCATATATTTACTTTCTAATACCAATTTTTGGTTAAAAA
Source organism: Dasyprocta punctata (assembly GCA_004363535.1). Lineage (NCBI taxonomy): Eukaryota > Metazoa > Chordata > Mammalia > Rodentia > Dasyproctidae > Dasyprocta > Dasyprocta punctata. The sequence goes on along the minus strand of RJWM01004337.1, from coordinate 44,406 downwards.
ATTGCCCTGGAGATATGGATGATTATAAGTTTGGAATATCTTGTAGTTCTTTTCAATTTGATACACAAAGCATGCAAACCCATCTACACGGAGTAGCAAGAGTTTTAGACAGAGGAATCAACTGAAAGAGTTCAATGGCTTAGTAGGAAAATTCTGAGCAAAACAAAATGTATTAGATTGTAATCCTAAGTATAAAATAAGAATCTATGAGTTGTATCAATATAAATTATTGAAAATATAAAACAATGATACACAATGGACAATTTAAGAAGAATTTCAAATAGCTTATATGGATATTCCCTCTCCAAGAAGGGAGACATAATTTCTAATGGTTTAAAGAAAGTGACTGAGTATAGTGACATTGTGTTAAAGAATAAAATGAAGAAAGTGGGAAAATATATTAAATTATATCATTATTTAAAATGTATAACTTAATTCAAAAAACTTACAATTAATGCTTTCTTAACAGAAACAATATACCTTGTAAGATACTAACGTGGAATACTAGCATCAGTGTGTTCTGGTATACATGGTTCTCTTCCATTATCTCTACCACTCATTTTTAAATTTAAGGATATTAATTTTATTTTATTACTCAAGTTTGTTGGTATATTTTAGAGGGAAATCACAGAAGAAATATACAGATTCCTAGATATGTATGAATTACCAAAGCTGAATCAAGAAGATATAAAAATTATAAATAATTTTATAATTTTATAATATAAGTGAATGAAATGGAACATGTAATGAAAAACCTAACAACAAAGAAAAGTTCAGGTCCTGATGGATTCACTGCTGAATTCTACAAAAAATTTAGAAAAGATCTAATGGCATGAATCCTCAAACTATTTAATGAAACTGAAAGGGAAGAAATACTCCCCAAGTCATTATTGGAAGCAAGCATTATTCAAAAACCAAAACCAGAGAAGGATCTAACCCAAAAAGAGAACCTCAAGCCAATCTCCCTAATGAACATGGACACAAAAATCCTCAATAAGATATTGCCAAACAGAGGCCAGCAAATCATCAAAAAAATTATCTTCATGACCAAGTAGGATTCATCCAAGGGAAACAGGGATGATTCATCATATGCAAATCAATAAATGTAATACACCATATCAACAAAGCCAAAAGTCACATGAACATCTCAATATGCCAAAAAAGCATTCGACAAAGTTCAATAACCATTCATGATAAAAAAAAAAAAAAACTACAGAAAATTGGAATTGATGGTCTTTATCTCAATCTGATAAAAGCCCTCTGTGACAAACCAACAGCCAACACTGTACTAAATGATCAAAAACTGAAAACTTTCACTACAAAATCAGGAATGAGACCAAAATATCCACTATCGCAACTCCTAATCAATATAGTACTGGAAACATTAGCCAGAGCAATGAGACAAGAAAAATAATTAAAAGGAATAAAGAAGTTATGGGAATTGAAGAAGTTAAATTTTCATTATTTGCAGGTGACATGACACTCTGCATTGAAGATCCCAAAATCTCCACCAGATGACTTATACATTTAAGGATAAGAAAATTTCATTCTACAGAAGAATTACTACAGAAATCTATTTTATTGTGTTTTAGCAAAAGATATTAAATATTTTCCACAACTTTTAAGCTGCTAAACATAGAAGAAAAGCTATCTGGTGGAGGTAGTTACTAAGGGAAAGACACTTCAAAACCTATAATGAACAAAAGATTGAAATCTGTACCAACAAGAGCAACAAAGTGAAGAAGAGGTTATATATGTAGGGTTTAGGCATGAAGCTGTGGAAAGTTAAGAAAACAGATCAGATAATTTATATTTTTACTGTGCAATAAGGGGTGATATCTGTATGAAATAACTTGTGTAAATTGTGAATACTATTGCAGTGACGATTTGAAAGATCTACGAGTTTAAGCAAATATTCTACAGTTTTGAATGCTTTTTTTTTAACACTGTTAGCATTCATCATTTAACCCTTTTTATGGGGTGCTGATCTGTTTTCATTATTCTTTCTCTGGTAGTTGGAATTCTCAGATAAGAAAGTAGTTTTCCCTTCCTCATTTAATTTATTGAAGCAGTTCCTTATCTCCTAGTTAGAACATGTAATAAACTTTTATCACTTTTATGTTATTACTCAAATACTTAATAGTTTAAACAATTGACTACAGTTTCAGTCTGACTTATCTGTTGTTTTAGCATCTCCCTTCAATTTTCCTTAATAAATCTTAGTGAGTGTCCTCAAAAAAAAAAAAAGAAATTAAATTTGATCCAGTTATTATCTTTTTAGTTACTTGCAAAAACAGTTAAAGACATTTTATTACAGTGATATAAACATGTCTATGTTAATATCATCAAAACTTGCAATACCTAAATTTGAATGGTCTTGATGTTCTCCAGCAGATGAATAGGCAAAATATATGCTATTTATACACAATGGAGCACTATCCTGCTATAAAGAAGAATACTTCTGAAAATGTGTGGGCAAATGGATGCACCTTGATACATCCATGTTAAATAAAATAAATTAGACATGCAAGTTTAAATATCATATGGTTGCTTTTGTATGAGAAATCTAAAATAAAGATCAAAATTAAAGATATATATTAGGAAGAGAAAGAAATGGGCCTCTCGGGAACCCGCCCCACTGGGCCTGAGTGGCACCAACCAGAAGACAACTAATCTGCCTTCTGGGGGCCTGTGCAACTGGCGTGAACTCCAGGAAGACAAACACGGCCACCACCCTGTACGCCTACCAGCGCGTGGACTAAGAATCGAGAACAAAGCCCCCTCCCCACCCCGTAAAGCAACCTACTGGTTTGGAAGTCTGGCTAAATTGCTAGCAACTAGTGTACATAAAACAACTAAATGCTAGTATTGTTTTGTTCATTTTGTAGGCCTGGGGCTGGCAGCCTGAACATCTCTTTGGAAGATGACAGTACCAATGTAGCAAAATGGGGGATTCTTTTCTGTCTTGTTTTCGAGGGCCAGTATAATTCTCATTGTTTTGCTTTACTCTGATTATTTTTTTACCTTATTTTATACTATGTTTTTATTGGTTTTATTGTGGTTTTTTTTATTTTTGGTTTGATTTTACTATACCTGTTGGAATGGTCAACTATTCTGAAAATAACAAGATATACTATAGTAGCTATTGTTTTCATAGTATCTTTCTCTGAAGTTCTGTACCAGTTCTACTGCTTTGTTTTGAGTGACTTTGTTCTGTTATGTGTTGTTGGCTTTAACTATCTTTAAAATAAAATAAAAATAAAAAAAAGAATTCACAGAAAATGCTGGGATATTCCATTTATTTCTGGGCTTCAGAACTCTTAAAATTCCTTGATTTTTTCCAAAGGTAATAAAATATTAGGAAATTCTCATGTTTGTAATTATTCTTTTCCATTCTCTTCTCTCACATGGTGTGCTGGCTGGTTAATTTGTGCATAGTTAGAACGATTTTCAGGACAGAGGAAATTTCTTCTCACCTGGGTGGAAATCCTGAGTTTTATACTTCAGCACAGGGACTGTGTGTCATCTTTGCTTGGAGCAGCAACTCCCCCAGACTTCTGCCCCTCCATAAGGGGAGGAGGTGGATGAGGATGTTCCATGTCCCGCTGGCATGAAGACTGTGGGTCTCTAAAATGATGCCTGTGCCCCTAAAAGTACACCTGAAACCTTATATAGAAATGTGAAGAAACTAAAAAAAAAAAAAAAAAAAAAAACCCTACGTGTGATGCAAATTCTGTTAATACTATAAGTATACATGGTGATTCTAAAAATCTTTCGTGAAAAAAAAACTTTTGTGCATTCTGGTATTTTTATAAGAAAATTATGGCAGAAAATAATACCATTTTTTTCATTTTAAAAGTTTTAGTTTTTTTTAGGAGGAGGAATGATTTAAATACTACAAATAAGTTTAATAAATCTGTGGCCCCTGGAAAAAAAAGATTTATAATAGGAAATAGGGAATAGATCTTTTGCAAAAGGGATGGAGAACATTTAAAACTACAAAAGGAATTGTATAATTTTCTGATGTTAAATTGGTCCAAATTCACTTTGTATTTTCCCAAATTCAGTCCCAGAAGCATATATTTTCCAAAACCATCTGTGGTGATTGATTACTTCTCAAAGTGAGTGAGAATATTCAGCTGAATTGAGTCAGTATGGCTCTGGGCATAGAAGATCCACTTTATTGAGGTTTGTGGTTAGAACAGTATAAAAAAAAAAGATAGCATAAGGGAAGGATTTTAGCTGAGCTTTTGCAGTCTTCTACATTTCACTCTATAGGTGACCACTGTGGGCCAACCTTGTAAATTTTGTGTTCTGCATTAAATTTGATTGAGAGCATCTGTAGTCTTTTGAAGAGCCTTGCCCCACCCTTTGAAAGTTCTTGTAAGCACTGACTAATATAAAATTGGTATTGAGAGTAAGATCATTGCTGTGACATTGCCTGGCCATGTGACTAAAGGGCCTTTGCAACTGGTTGTGAAAAGAATTTGGAAAGGTTTTGAGAGGCAATTTGAAGAGGCACCTGGAATGCCTTAAATGGTATTACATGGGTGACTCTGATCAGAGCTCAGAAAACTGGAGAACTGATGGAAATGCTGCCTGAATGGATGAGGCTCAGGATGATTCTGTTGAGAAAAAGGACTGCATTGGATGTTGAATCTGAAGTGGTGTGTGCTATGGCAGAAAGTTGTTCTGCATCTTTCTTGTGTCCAGAGATTTTGTTTGGGGTGGAGGCAGAAGAAATTTTAAGGCAGTCTAATGTTGGGGTAGTGGAATGGTTACTGTTGAGGGTTTTTTTCTGGATCAAAATCAGAGCATCTAGCTGGGTGATCTGAAGAATTTTTTATAGTTATGTTTATTGGTGCAATTTAGATCTGTGTAATGAAATTTGTACCTGTACATCATATACCTTAATTCCTCTTTTTTCCCATTCCTCTCCCCTCTCTTCAATCTTCTTTCCCTTCTTATTCACAAAACTTTGTTTCTATTTTATCATTTTTTTCTCATTTTTTTTCTTTTTCCTTACACCCCCTCACACACCCATTCCCCTTCCCTTTGAACAACTACTTTCTATTTCACAATGTCTATTATCCTTTTTGGTTCTTGTTTTACACTTTCAGTTTCTCACACCAGAGAGACAGTGTGATATTTACACATATTTTTCACTTATGAACATGAGCTCAAGATCTGTTCATTTAACTATAAATGTCTCAAATTTATCTGTTTAGCAAGAGGGGAGGTTCTAATGGAGCTGAAGATTGCAAGGATAAAGCTGAGGAAAGCATGGTTGTGGAGAAGAAATAGTACAATAGAAAAGATGACGTGAGGCCTTTTGCCAGAGTAACTGATTCTGGGAGACAGGAAGAGAGTATTTGGAGTGCAGGAGATCCCTTGGGGAAGACTTTTTGTGTTGCTGTGAACTGTTATCGAGGTTAATAGGCAGTGAGGATTATGATCATAATTGCCCTCTCCTAATATGATGTCAATGCAATAAAATGATGTTGACGAATTTGATGTTAGTTTTTAAGTGTTTTAGAATCATGTACGTGAGAATCAAAATCAACATAAGAAGACACACACATATATATATCTTTGTTTTTTTTTTTTTTTTTTTTTTTTTGCCTTCTTGAGACAGGGTCTCACTATGCTATTGAGGCTGGTCTTGAGCTCACTATGCAGACCAGGCTGGTCTTGAACTTGCAACGATCCTCCTGCCTCAGCCTTCCAATTGCTGGGATTACAGGCATGTGCCAACACACCCAGCTAAGAAGTGATATTTTCAATGTGGATACAGTCCATTGATATATTTCACTTTGTAAACAAACTAGTAATTTTTTACTTGTAGGTGGGATTTTTCTTTTGATTTCCTTTTTGGTGCTTTATTTTGTTTATTGTTAAATGCATTTTTAATATTTTGGAATAAAATGGGAGAAACTAAAGGAAGTTGTTGTGAAGCATATGTATTTTTAGCTTGAGACACTTGTTTGTAATCATGTTTAGTCAAACATTGTGATTTCAATTTTGAGTTTTGAGAATTCTTCGAGTATTTGTTTCTAATGTGAAAATGAGTGCAATGAGAATTGTATACATCTAATTGTTATATTAATGTAAATCTGAATAGATCCAGACATGTTGATTTCTTACAAGTCTGCTACTGGGGACTATAGTGTAAGGAAACATGTTTTGTTATCAGACTGAGAAGGGGTGGATTGCAGTAGTTGATTGTATACTTCAGTGAGAACGCCCAGCTGAATTGGGTTGGCATGGTTCTGGGTGTAGAAGATACACTTTAAGAAGGATTGTTGTTGGAATAGTTTAAAAGGAGAACAGGAGGGAAAGATTTCAACTGATCTTTTGCACTCTTCTACATTTGCCTCTGTGGCCTGCCATTGTAGGCTAATCTTGTAAATTTCTGTGTCCTACATTAAATCTGCCTCAGAGTATCTTCAGTTTTTAGAGAAGCTTTGCTCCAGCCCTGCAAGATTTTGTAAGCACTGACTAATAGAGCATCATTTGATTAGAAAATAGTATTCAGTAACCAATATCTAGTCCCCAATAGTTCACATTGCTACTGAAGTACCCAGCTTCTAGGCCTTAACAAGAAAGTGAGAAAATGTGTGCACACATGGGTGTCAGCATTTATTCTGATATTTGTCTGTATATATGTTAAAATAAGCATGAATTCGTACTGAAATGTATGGCTTCAATTCAACAATTCAGAATTCATTGTAGCATTCCATCTTTTTAACTGATTTTATTGATAGTGAGAAACCTGGCTTTCATTATTTACAATTTCTTTCTTTATTTGTTCAAACCCAGCATATATTTTAAGGTGTGTCTTATAAGATATAAATTAATAAACTTCACTATAGTGTTGTATGTTTCCTGTTACCTTTAGGCTTGGATTAATTATCTGGTCTAAAATTAAACAGGTCAGTCATGTACTGTATTTTCATATAGCATAGTGTACCTCTGGCACAAATTTCTGGTAAAATCAAATGTATTAATTATAGTTGGTATTACATAGTGGTCTCCCAACTCAGGAATGATTTTTTTTAATAAAATGTGTATGTAGTGAAATTTATCTGGTATAGTGTAAGTTCTATAGTTTTGACAAATGCAAAGAGTCATGTAAATTTACCATCAAACTATTGTATTACTTTAAAATTCCATTGGGTTCTGCTTTCTTCTGCAGCACATATACTGAAAGTTCATTGAGTTCCTCTTGGTGATCTTCCTCTGCCACTCTACAGCTTCATCCTTTTGCAACAACTCATTGATTTTTCACCTGTATAGATTTGTCTTTTTCTAAATGATGCATTTTTAACTTGATAAAAAATTTATGTGAGACTTATCCATTTGTTGTGTGAATTGATATTTCATAAATTTGTATTCTAGAGTGTTATTCATGCACTGAGGCATCGGTTTTTATTGATTAACTTTTTCCAGGTTATAACATAATTTTTTCAGATTTCATAATTTAAGTGGAATCAATATAAATATATATATATATATATTCACCAACAAGTTTTGTGTTAATGTATGTTCTCAAATCACTTGAAAAGACTTGATACCAGTTCCTACCTCATCTATAACTTTTCAAAAAATGAGTAATTTGTTTTACAATATATCATTCAATTTTGCATCCTAACCACTAATGTGATTACAGTATTTTTGTATCCTTTCTTTCTTTCTTTTCTTTTTCTCTGGTATTTTTTTTTTTGGTCATTCTAAGGGTTGTGTATTCATTGTCATTATTTTAATTTAAATTTTCCTTGTTCGAGCAACATGACTGTGCAGGCAAGACCGGCAGTGCCTGCCATGGAGAAAAGTCAGAAATAGCAGCACATTTCTGTACACAAATAGCAAAGTAACTGAGAGAGAAATTAGGGAAACTGTACCTTTCATAAAAGCACTGAAGAAAGTGAAATTCTTAGGAATTAGTATAACAAAGGCTTTAGAAAGTGTCCACACTGAAAACTACAGTACTCTGAAAAAGGAGTTTGAGGAGGATATCAGAAAATGGAAGCATAGCCCTTGCTCATGATTAGGAAGAACCAGCATAGTGAAAATTGTCATCCTCCCAAAATTGTTTTACAGATTTAATGCAAACTCAATCAAAATTCCAATAGTGCATCTCACTGAACAACAGAAAACATTCTTAAAATTCATTTGGAAACATAAGAGACCTAGAATACCGAATACAATTCTGGGCAACAAAGGCAAGGCAGGAGACATCACAATCCCTAACTTGAAATTATACTACAAAGCTACTCTGATATTAAAAATAAAAGCAGCATGGTAGTGGCAAATAAACAGACTTAAGGCTCAGATTAGAAGATGCAGAAACTACTCCAAGCATACTCAGTCACCCTATCTTTGACAAAGGGGTCAAACACCTTCACAAGAAGGAAAGACTCTTTAATAGATGGTGCTGGAAAAAAACTGACTTTCCACATGCCCATTAAAAAACTAGACCCATGTGTCTTACTGTGCACTAAATACAAATCAAAATGGGTAAAAATCTAAATATTAAAACAGAAACACTAAATCTGCTGGAAGAGAGAATAAGCAGAACTCTTGAAGACATAAGTATAGGCAAAGGTTACATGAACAAAACCCTGATTGCATGGGAAATAGTATAAAGAGTCAACAACTGGAATCTCATCCTATTAAAATGCTTTTGCACAGTGAAAGAGATTACCAACAGAGTGAAAAGACAACCTCCGGTGCAACAAAAAAAACAAAAAACAAAACAAAACAAAACAAAACAAAAAACGTAGCAATCTGTCAGTAAAGAAGACTAATATCTAGAACGTACAAATTATTGAAAAAAATGAGGATCCCCAAATTTAAAGACCCAATCTAAAAATTGGCATTTGAAATGGATATGCAGTTCTCAGGTGAAGGACTACAAATGACAAATATATGAAAACATGTTCACATAAGTAGTCATTCAAGACACAAAAATCAAAACAACACTGAAATTTCATCTCACTCCAAAAATAATGACAATTGGGCCGGGAGTTTGGCTCAGTGGCTTAAGCGCTTGCCCTGGCAGGCGCGAGGTTGTGAGTTCAATCCCTGGTGCCGCAAAAAAAAAAAAAAAAAAATAATGACAATTATCAAGAAATCAACCAATGACAAACGCTGGTGGGGCTATGGAGAAAAAAGAACCCTTCTCCACCCTTGATGAGAGTTTAAACTTATACAAGCACTGTAGAAATCAATGTAGAGATTCCTCAATAAACTAGGATTAGAGGTCCCATTTGAACATGCTATTTCCTGGCTGGTTGTCTCCCAGAAGAATTAAAACCGTCATACAACAGCAATATATGCAAACATGTGTGTTTATAGCAGCACTGCTTTTAGTGCCTAAATCTTGGAAACAACCAAAGTGCCCAGAAACTAATGAAAGGATAAATAAGACATATTTTTTAATACGATGGAGTTCTACTCAACCATAGTGAATGATAAACTTGAGACATTTATAGTTAAATGGATGCACCATGAGACCATACTCTTAATTGAAATAAATTAGACACATATATAAGTATTTCATTGTCTCTCTGGTGTGAGAAACTTAAAGTGTGAATAAGGACCAAAATGTACAATAGATATTATAAAATAGGAAAAAGTTGTTCAAAGAAAAGATAAAGTCAGAGGAGCAAGAGAAAAGGAAGGAATGGAAAAGAGAAAAAAATGTAAACTTTTAAATGCTCACAAATGTTTGCAAATAAGGAAGAGAAGAGGAGTTGAAGGTAGGGGAGGGGACTGGGAAAAATAATGTCAAAAAATGTCATATATAGGAACAAATTTCCTATGATGAATATGATCACTATGTGTATCAAAGTTTTACCAATATACTTAATAAAAATACATAAATTTCTTTTTAATGATATTGTTTTATTTTGTGATTTTTTTTATTTTTCTGCTTCTTAAATTTTTTTTTTTTTACTAGATGTTAGCAGAACATAATATTGCATTATTATGGTACAGGTGCATAACTCATTTTAATTATTTTAGCATTCCTTTCCCCTTATCTCCCTCTGCCTTTTTCTCCTCAATGACTAATACATTTAAAGCATGCTTCCCATCTGTAGCAATTGGTCTTTAATAGTACTACCCCAAAACTACTGGATTTTTTTAATCTTTAAAATTAATGTTCTTGTCAATCTAACAAAGGAAGTAAAAGATCTATACAGTGAAAATTACATTACTCTGAAGAAGGAAATCAAAGAAGATTTCCACAAATGGAAAGATATTCCCTGTTCATGGATAGGAAGAACAAACATCGTGAAAATGGCCATTTTCCCAAAATTATTATACAGAGTTAATGCAATCCCAATCAAAATACAACTTACATACCTCACAGAGCTAGAGAAAGCATTCCTGAAATTCATCTGCAACCAGAAAAGACATAGAATAACAAAACCAATTCTGGACCACAAAAGTAAGGCAGGATGCATCACAATCCCCAACTTGAAACTATACTACAAAGTCACTGTGATAAAATCAGCATGGTACTGGAATCAACACGGACCTGAAGATCAACGGAATAGTTTAGAAGATACAGCCACAACTACAAAAAACCCTGAGCCACCTCATCTTTGACAAGGGGGCCAAACATGTACACTGAAAGAAAGATAACCTCTTTAACAAACGGTGCTGGAGAAACTCGCTTTCTATATGCCGTAAACTAAAACTAGATCCATGTCTATCATCATGCACTAAAATAAAATCAAAATGGGTGAAAGATCTGAATATTAAAACAGAGGCACTAAACTTACTAGAAGACAGAGTAGGTAAAATCTTGATGACATAGGAGTAGGCAGAGAGTTCATGAACAAAAATCAAATTGCACGGGAAACACTTCCCAGAATCAACAACTGGGATCTCATCTTACTAAAAAGTTTTTGCATGTCAAAGGAAATCTCCAACAGAGTGAAAAGAAAACCCACAAACTGGGAAAATATCTTAGCCAATTGTCCATCAGACAAAGGACTTCTATCTAAAATATATAAAGAATTGAAAGAAATCAGGCCCCTAAAATTCAAGGACCCAATCCAAAAATGGGCATCTGAGATGAATACACACTTCTCAGAGAAAGAAATACAAATGGCAAATAAATATATGAAAAAATGTTCAACATCAATGGTCATTCTGGAAATGCAAATTAAAACAACACTGAGATTCCATCTCACTCCAGGAAGAATGGCCAAGTTTAAAAAATCAACCAACAACAAATGCTGGAGAGGCTGTGGGGAAAAAGGAACTCTTCTCCACTGTTGGTGGGAGTGTAGACTGGTGCAACCACTGTGGAAATCAGTGTGGCGATTCTTCAAGAAGCTAGGATTAGAGATCCCATTCAATCCAGCTATCCCACTTCTGGGCATTTTCCAGAAGAACTGAAAACATCATACCACAGTGATATTTGTGCACCCACGTTTATAGCAACCCAATTTGTAATAGCCAGATCTTGGAAAGAACCCAAGTGCCCATCAATCAAAGAATGGATAAAAAAGATGTGGTATTTTTATACAATGGAGTACTACTCAGCTATCAAGAAAGATTGCATTGAGACTTTTATAAGTAATTGGACATGACTTGAGACCATACTCATAAGTGAAATAAAGCAAACCCACATGTGTAAATACTGTATTGTCTCCCTAGTGTAAGAAACTAAAAAAGTATATGTGATCCAAAATCTACAATAAATACTATGTAAGGGTAAAAAACTGCTCAAAGAGCAAAAGTAATTGGGAAGGGAAAAGGGGAAAGAGGGAAAGGAGAAGGAAAAATATGTAAATCTGTATATACGTATATGTAAGATAACTAAGATGAACATACTCTTGAATGTATTAGTTATTGAGAAGGAACGGTTAATAATCATATGATTAGATCAATTTTACGTCTCTATATCTGTTAATGTAAACAACCATTTTGAAGATAACGATACGCAATATTGCAACCCTTGTCAAGTTTCTATTATCCTGTTTTGTAAACCTAACTTACTGTTGTGCATTTGCTCTAGTCCTTTGTCTTTTTTGCTTTTTGTCTTTCTTATGTCTTTTTTCTCTTAAAAAATAATAAAATAAAATGAAATTGTTATTAATTTACCAAAGATTAGTTTCTTAGCAGATCTAAGATTTGCAGTATATGACTTTCTATACTTTTCATAGTATTTTTACAGATCAACTTTTGAAAAAATTTACAGTGCTTATATGATCTTTTGAGTGAATTTTGCCTTGTTACAACAAAATATACTTATCAAATCCTAATGTCCTGAAATTTTTATGCTTTTAAAATAAATTTTATAATTTATGTTTATATCTATATCTTATATTGACTTATATTTTTAAATTGTAGATTTTACACTAAAGATTACATACCTAGACCCATTATAGAGACCACTTTTCTCCCATTAAACTAATCTTGCATTGTTTTTAAAAGATCGTGAGCTATAGTACACACCACTTTTCCACTTCTGCTTACTGAATTCGATGCCAATGGATTCACCAATACAAACTGATTGCTGTTTTATGTTAACTAAAAATTATACATACTTTTAATATGCATTATATTTTGAGAACTGTTTTAACAATTCAGTAACTTTTCCTTTCCACAAAATTTTAGAAGAGTTTCTCTCTCTTTATAAAATTTGTTGTTGAGTTTTGATTATCAGATTGATCCAGTGGTCAAATTAGGAATGTTTTCATAATATTGACTATTCCAATACATAAATATGATATGTTTTCTGATTTTCACATTGTACATAGCACATATATATTAGCTAATTTCTCAATTATGTTATTTTGGGGGAATTTCATAAACAGTAAATTTTAGTTTCAAGTTCAATGTTTTAATTTTTAGTATATAGTATTACTGTGGGAGTTTAATTGGACTTTGGATCATGTAACATTTCTAAATTCACTGTTTAATTATACATGTTATTTTTGTATTGTATATAATATTTTCTACATAAAATCATGTATACATAATTATGATATTTGTTTTCCAGGTTTGGTTCTTCTTTCACAATAAATGTGTATCTCATTACTTTTTGTTATTTCACTGGCTAAAATTTTCATCATGTTGAATAAACACTTGTGATATAAACTTTTCTTTTTCCTCTTTATAGTGATGGGAAAGTTTTCAGTCTCATCTAATAAATCACCATGTTCCTTATAGGTCTCTCTACATAACTTCTTAGATCCAGAAAGTTACTTCCCATTCAGATATTTCTGGAAATTTTTGTGATAAATTGATGCTAAATTTTCCTTACAGAGTTGGAGAAGATATTTTTCTTTGTTTCAGCTAATATAAAGTTGTACTAATTTGTTTTGAATTTGGTTATATGTGCATTTCAAGAATGAATATCAGTTGGTAGGAAACGTTATAAATTTTTATATAGCTGGTCTTGCTTAACTAATATTTTTGAGTATTGAATATTGTCAGTTCTCATGAAGTAATTTTGTGCCTGCCCGAATTCTGGACTTTGGCAGAATCAATTTCTGCCTGATTTTGGCATGCATGTCAGTTGATTTCATAAAATCAGTTTGGAAGTGTTCTTTCTTTTTTGGTCTCTAAAAGTATTAAAGTGAAACTGATCTATTCCTTGTAAATGTTCTGTCAAAATCAATAGAGAAGTCATCTGGACATGGATGTAGTATTTGTCAATATAATTTGTAAATTTGATAGTTTGTGTTTTTCAAGGAATTTCATATATTTCAAATAAATTTTAAATTTTGTCATTGCAGAGTTATGCTACTATGTTTTATGCAACCCTTCTTTCCATTTTTTGTCTCCCTCTCTATGTCTGTGTCTGTGTCTCTGTGTCTCTCTGTCTGTGTCTCTGTGTGTCTCTCTCTCTGTCTTTGTTTCTGCATTTCTCTCTGTCTCTGTCTCTCTCTGTTTCTGTCTCTGTCTCTGTCTCTCTGTCACACTTTCTCTCTGTTTCTCTCTCTCTCTTTCTCTCTCTCCCCTCTTTGGCATCGTCTTACCATGTCGTCTAGGTTGGCCTCAAACTCCTTATGTCATCCCCACTGAAGTAAAGTTTGTGTTCCTTCTGCCTTAGCCTCACTAGTATTAGGAATGTAAGTATGTGCCAGCAAATCTGACTGATGTCTTTCTTTTCTGATCTGAAAAATTTTTAAAAATGTAACTTCTTTAATTGATCCTTTTCCAACTATTGAGATATTTATTAAATGTGTAGTTTTTTAAAGAAGTTTTCTTACGTTTTTCTGCTTCTAAACTGAGTTCATCAGTAGATGAATGGATAACAGCATGTGGTATAAGTGTATAGAATGGATTACTACTTGAAAATTTTTACTGCTAAATTCAATATATGAATCTTCCTTAAGACTGTTTACCCCACCCTCCTAATATGTTACACCCTCCTAGTATGCTACACACTTATTTTTTTATTTTGCATGCCTAGAAATTTGGTCTAAAATAGAACTCAATAAGTCATTTTTGAGTAATCAATTAACTTGCCTGTATAATGTTCAACATTTACCTGGATATTGTTATTGCTCTAATTTTTTTAGCTTGACTCTATGAATTTCTCCTATATATCATACTTCAGTTTTTGAAATAAGCTATATTTCTTTAAGAGTCACATGCTGTACTTCTGCTTCAGTTATCTGTGATCATTTTCTTCTGCATTTTATAACAATAACATCTTTGTTCCTTTTCTTTCATACTAAGAGTTCATCTTCAAACTTGTTCAACAAGGGATAATAACTTGTTATATTTGTTTTGTTTTTGTTTCTTGTTTGTGTTGACTGTGTGATTTCTTTTCAATACTCTGTTTAGTATGTATTTTGATGGGTGTGTCATTTCCATAACTTTGTCCTTAATTTCTTTCTTTTGATATTTATAGTTTAATTTTATATGAACTGCTTTCCTACTTGTGATTTTAGACTTTTGTTGAAGTTTTTTTGCTAAAAATCAAGATAATACAGATTTTTCAAAAATGAGGAATATTTACTTCAGATTACATTTTTCTTGGCAAGATTTTCAATTCTAATTTTAGTTCTATAAGCAGAGATAAATACCAATTTTCTTGAGTTTCTAGAACAATTCCTTGATTTTAGCATTTAATTATTTTTGTTTTTCCATTTATCTCTTTCCTTATTCTTTTTCCTTGACTTTCAAATTCTTAAGCTTTTAGAGTACACAGAAAAGTATAAATCTGTATAGCCTTCTCCCAATGCACAAGTTCACCACCGGTTAATCCCTAATTTCAGTTTGTGAATTAAAATATTATCTATTCTGCTCTTACTTACACATGAATGTGGACAGTATGAGGTTTCACAGCTTGAAAAATGGGATAATCTTGAATTATAAGTCAGTCCCTTAAGTGAGGATAAAGTTCTGCCTTCTTCTCTGAGCAGTCTATGTCCTAGGTTTCTGTGTTGAAAAAAGAAGAGTGATTTAGAAATGAAATAACTTTAAACATTTTTTTCTTGCTTTTTGTCTCCTAAATCAAGATCGACATTTATTGGAATTTAAAGTACAGCTATATATTTTTTCATAATCCATTTCTAAAAGACATTTTTAATGAAAGCCTTATTTCCATGTTTTGAGAATTTGTTTGCCAAATTTTGTTTTCCAAGTTACTGAGAATCTCCATTTTTCTACACAGCCATGCATGAAAATTTTTGAGACATTCTGTTGGGGGATACTTAGCCATGCATCACTTTGACCTACATACGTTTGGTCATATTTTTAAAGCTTTATCAAGATTTAACTTCATCTAATTCCTTCAAAGAATTGGTTAACTTCTGTGGGGTTCTATAAAGAAACTGAGCTATAAGTCTTTCCTTTGCTTTCTTCTTTTATATTGCATGGATATATCGCCATAAAACTTCTACTTTAAACTTTGGAGTACAATTCCAAAAATTTTGCTACCAGTCTCCATCCAAAAAACAAAACATAGTTGGTCTTAATTTATAGCAAAATTACAATAGGTTTGAAAATGTAAAACAATAACATTTTGATTCTGTGAATTCTGTTGCATTTTAAAAAGGTATAGGGTCAGGGATATAGCTCAGCGCTACAACTCCTGCATAGCAAGTGCAAGTTTCAGAGTTCAAGTCTCAGTTGTGAAAAGAAATTGAAAATTAATTGAATAACAAATTTGCTGTTATTCTCATCTATCAAACAATATAGAAAAATTAGTATTTTTGGTAGGAGCTGATTAATTTCTGTCACTTTTCTGGGCCCTAGTCTTCAGGATGCTGTATGATGTTTCCATTATCAGTGTCTCTTTCACACGAGCAGGTGCTCCATGCATATTTCTTGAATTAATTAGTGTTCTAAATTTAAGTGAGAAAGCACTGATAAACCATCAATCTATTCAATGTTTTAAAAATAGATGTGCAATTTAATACTGATATTTAGAAAAGATTAAATGCAGTTAATTTTGTCTGTTTTATTTAGGACTAGCTGAATTTTTTATATGATTAGAAGGATTAGGAAACACAAAATTTTCTTTTCTTTTCTTTTCTTATCAATTATGTGACTGTAGACAGGTATGTTAATTTCAATAATGTAAATTCTGCATCTCCAAAATGCTAAAAGCATACCTACATTGCCATTCTAAGTCTCCCATTTCCAGGCTTATAGTAAATATATGCAGCACAGTATGGATTATAAATTGCATTCAAATACATGATATGATCATAACCCAAATTACCAAACAACATAGAATAGTTATGAAACTCAATTGAACATTAGATATGTCCTTGAAGAAAAAATTGTATGTGAATATGGTTAGCTCCTTATAACATCCTCTCAAATATCATCTCTGATTTCGGTCTCTTTCCATAACATTTCACTCTAGAAAGTCAAAAGACTGATATCTCTGATTATATTTGTTTCCCCGTTATGTGTCAAGCAAAAGGATCATACTTTATTAAGTAAGGTCAGAAACTTCTAAGATTCCTTCATATAATTCATGTGATCTCATTTTTAGTTACTATTCTTTCTTCTATTTTTCATACATTTTGTGTATGGTTATTGTTTTGTTTTGTTTTGGTTTGATCTGGTTAGCAAACTGATTGTTTTTACTTGAACATACCAGGTCCTCCCACGCCTCATTACATTTCCTTGCAGTCTTCAATACTTTATTGTTGCTGTATAAAACTTTTCCAAATTTCCATCAAAACTTAATGTTTAAGTAAAAGTCAAATATTTATCTGGGAATGATTACTCATTTACCAAAGTCAGATATAATCTCTACCTTTAAAAAGGATTTTTATTGTTTTGTTTAAACATTTATATATGCACTGAAATATTCCTACTCTTAATGTAATTATTTGCTTTTTGGTATCTATCACTAGAAAGTAAATATTTTGAGAACAAAAGCTAATCATTTTCTAATTTCACATAAATGGTAAACATTTTCTTGGCCATAAACTGGAGTTCAAATCTTGAGTATTTATATAGGTATGTAAAGCTAAGCAGATCATTTAAATTTCTTGTATTTTGTAAAATGAGACTATAATGATTTAAAAAAGAGTTGTTAGAACAATTCCATTGTATCATTAGTATTATTGTTGCTTTTTAAACTTAGAGTTATTTGTTTATTCCTTTTTTTCCATTACTGTATTGAATTCAGCAATCTACTCATCTGTACAATAAACATTTGATGAAATATCATTAGACATTTGACAATATACCATGTTAGCTATGTTTTACAATGTCACTTCATGAAAGATGCACCTAATCTCGTAAGCTCATGAGGAAGCACTACACTTCACAGATGTTTAAAAGTTAGGTGCTGATCTTACAATTCAGTTAAAAATTGGGTTGCCAATAAGGCTTTTAAAGCAAGAAGCGTTCAATATTAAATTTCACTTCAGGTAGTTACTGAGTTAAATACAGCATCTAAGTAGAAGTAATACTCTAATCACTGTCAAATTATGGTAATCACTTGGTGACACTTTTGCAATTGTATTCTCATAAAGTATGACCTTCCATTTTGCAAAGTCTTGAAAATGCAGGACGAACTGGCCATTTATTGATTATGCCTTCATACTAATGCAGTGTAACATTTCAGATGCAATTGAGTCACTTAGTACATTGAAGAATAAAGTGGCAGAATGAATCCCAGTGAGCAAAACACTACAAATAGTATTGGATTATCTGACACTAAAATGAGCATGTTTTACTGCTAAACCCTACTACTGTTGTTTAAATTTTTAAAATATATTTTAATAGCCACTTTGAAGAGCAATAGTAAGCAGTTTCTAAAAAGTAAAATTTAGAAAGGATTTTTGTGTTAGGAATTAGTAGGCCTGATGGTAGAATTTGTTCTGGAAATGCCTAAATGAGACCTAACAGATATCTTGACCTCCTTTGAAACTGTGCCTCTTTAAGTAAAATGAATGTAAATGATAATTCCCAAATTAAATGTTATATAGAAGGATTAAGTATAGTTATGAACTGCATCTAATGGTGTGTGACTGTACTTAAGCTACCCAGGAAACTAAGGCAGGATGGTCAGTTGATCCTAGTAGTTTGATGTCAACTTGAGATACTGCCTAATTAAAAATGAACTATTATATGTATATTAAAAACTATGTCTCTCTCTTTATGTATGTATATACATTATATATAATATATATCCCGATATTGATATTGATATGTGTGCGTTCAATTCTTATTTTACTTTTATTAGTACATGTTTGTTGTACGTGATGGTTACATTCCTAGTGTGGAACTGGTACATGTACATAAACCATACTAATTTTCGTTTTCATTTCCTTTCCTTTCCTCCAGCTCTATCCCTCAATCTCTGGATCTCCCTCCCATTTGAGAAAGATTTGTCTCCCTACTTTCTTTTATCTGCCTTTTACTTGGCTTTTTATCCTTACTTGTATTTCTCAATAAGCGATACTATGCAATATTTAAGCTTATATTTCTGATCTATTTCACCTTTCACTTAGGATTATTGTCTCAAGGTCCATCCATTTTTATACAAATGAATCATGTTATCTTTCTTTATGGAAGAGTAACACTCCATTGTGTGTAACACCACATTTTCTCTATTCATTTGCTGAACAGCTTATAGGCTCCTTTAAGATTTAGCTACTATTCATTATGCTGCTATAAATATGGGTATTCATTTATCACTATAATATATATTTAACATCTTCAGAAAGATACACAATATGAAATTAGTGGGTCAAATGAAATTTATGGTTGTTTTTCAAGGAATCTGCAAACCGATTTCCAAAGCGAATGTGTTAGTTTACATTCATACCAACAATTTAGAATGCTCCCCATATCCCCATAGCCTCACTAGCATGTATCACTATTAAGTTTCTTGACAATGATCATTTTTTCTGGAGTAAGGCAGATTCTCAATGATGTTTAGATTTTCATTTCTGTAATGGCAAGCAATGTTGAGCATTTCTTCATTTATTCATTGGTCATTTGTACATAGGTATATGTAAGAACTTTCTAAACTAAACCCAGGCTACTCAGGAAATTGTACTGAAAATCAGCAAAGAGGATATCAAATTAAGAGGCTTTGCATAGCAAAAACAAAACAAAACAAAACAAAACAAAAAAGCAACAACAGCAGACTGAAAAGAGAACCAACAGAACGGCAAAAAAATTTTACCAGCAACACTTCACTCAGAGGAATAATACGAACAATATATAAAGTATTTTAAACAAATAGACCTAAACACAAGACCCAATTAAAAAAGGACAACTAAAATGAATAGACACTTCACAGAAGAAAGATAAATGGCCTAAAAATACATGAACAAGTGTATTTATTTCTAGATCTATAAATATGATATTCCTTAAGGAAATTTAGGGAGGATAAACAGAGAGTAGCATTTTATTCCATAATTTTTTTATATAATCTGGACACTGTTCTTCAAGCAAACCATTTTTTAAAATGACAATAAAGGGCATTTTCAGTTCACAACAAAGACTCTTAAAAATGCTGATTTGTATACTTGAAAAATGTGTATCAACTTTGCTAATCAAGAGTACCTCATAGTTCAAGCATACAACAAACCATCTGCTTTGACTGAATTCCAGGGTTACAAAAATTCTCATCTCACTTACCATATCATTAAGAGGAAAAAGACTCTATTTTCTGGTATAATGACAAGTTGGGTTTTGTTATTCAAAATACAGTTTATCATTTTTGAGCAAGGGACTTTATATTTCAAATAATCTTAACAAAAATTTAATAATTTTATTTTTTCTATTTATAGCAGCCACAATACATTGTGAAAAAAATTATTATAGCATAGACCATAGGAAAATGTGAGGATCTGAAAGTTCTTATTTCCATGAAATATTTAGAAATGGTACTTAGAAAATAGAGGTGAGGATATGATTCCTGATATTTTATTTACATTAATCACATATACTGAAAGTTAATAGTTTCAGTTCTTAATGCAAAACTTGTAATTTCTGACTCTGGAAAAATTTTCCCTCTAAAAAGCTTCATCAAATTGTTTAAACATAAGACTGATACACTTAAAATGCTGTATAAGTTACCAATATTAAAACGTGTATTTGCTAAGTCATACTGTCACACATAATAATACCATATATTGAAATCATGTCTGTAGATTTTGAGAAAATGCAGATTTCTAAGTCAGTTGATTTATGTGGTCTAACCAACTTCTAGAAAACAAAATGTCTGTCTCTTGCTTCACATGCTGAGTAGTATGACACTAAATGATTAGTGGGTTTGCCTGTAAGTTAAAGAAGTTTAGAAGAAAAAGAATACTGGAAGTCAAAAAGAACTTCAAAGAAAGATTGTTTCCCCTTAATGAAAGGTCTGTAATGTTACAGTAAATACAAGCACTACATATTCCCCAAAGCAATGAATATTGATTTATCACTCTATTGCACATCAACAAAAACATCTTTAAAGAGCCATTGGATATTGAACTAGAGATAAATTATTATTGAGACTCAAAATGCCAGAGCAGCTTCCTTTTATAGTGATACCATACACCAGTGCTGTGATGCAAACATATTCCTCAGTCAATGCCATTTCACAAGGTATCTAGAAGTTTAGACAACAAACTGATGACTATATATTCTATCTCTGAGTGTATAATTAAGATATAGTTAACAATTATCAGAACACTAAGTGCCCTGACATATAAAACAGGATTCATTATTGGAGTAATAAGCGTACTTCTTTGAAAATTATTTCCCATTTATGAAACTAATACAGTCAAATCAATAGTATATACCAGACCCAATGACAGCACTAGAAACATTCACACAAACTTGAAGAATATAAAGAGGGTTCATTACATTCCATTTTACTTTATCAGATTACATTTGCAAAAAACAATGGATTATAACAAAATGTGATGAAGTATCTTAATCTTCAGAAGAATTCGTAGCTTCATTTTCACTGCCCTGTTTGACAGAGTGTGTTTTCCAATACTAGATTCAAGTGTTGACATATGGAAGTCTTTTCAATTCCAATCAGGAAAGAGCATCGGAAGGTACTGATCACTTTTAATACTAGCCCAGGGCCAAACTAGGTCTCTTGCTCTCTGTATACTTTTTTCTACCATTTTTTTTCTTTTCTCTTCCTTACTTTCCCCCCAGTTCCTCTCCCCTTTTAAATAATTTCTTCCCATTTCACAATATCTATTGTACATTTTGGTTATTATTTACTCTTTTAATTTCTCACATAGGGAGAAAATTCAATGTTTACACATGTGAGTGATTTATTTCACTTAAGAGCATAGTCTCAAATTCCATCCATTAACTGAGAAATGCCTCGTGTATCCTTCTTTATGGAGTAGTATTCCTTTACATTCAACAGACACACACACACACACACACACACACACACATACACATCATCATCCTTTTCTCAGTTGATGGTTGATGGGCATTTGGGTTGTTTCCAAGATTTAGCTATTACAAACTGTGCTGCTATAATCATGGGTGTGCATATATCGCTGTGGTATGATACTTTTAATTCTTCTGCAAGGATATTCAGAAAGGGATAGGCTGGGTCAAAAGGAACCTCTATCCCTAGTTTTTTGAGGAATATCTACAATGATTTCCACAGTGATTACACCAGTCTACACTCCCATCAACAGTGAGAGCTCCTTTATCCACACATCCCCTCCAGTGTTTGTTATTGGTTGATTTCTTGATGATAACCTTTCTTTCTGGAGTCAGATGGAATCTCAGCTTTGTTTTAATTTGCATCTCTTGAATGAGTGATGTAAAAATTTTCCATATATTTATTTGCCTTTTATATTTCTTCATCTGAGAAGTGTTTATTCATCTCAGTTGCCATTTTTGGATTGGTTCTTTAAATTTGAAGGGTCTGATGTTTTTCAGCTCTTCATATGTTCTAGATATAAATCTTTTGTCCAAAGGATAACTGGCTAAAATACTTTCCCACTTTGTGGGTTGTCTTTTCACTTCATTGGTGATTTGTTTTGCTCTGCAAAAGCTTTTTTAAAAGATCTAAATATTAAAACAGAAAGACTAAATCTACTGAAAGAAAGAATAGGCAGGAAATTTGAAGATGCCGGTGCAGGCAAAGATTTCATGAATAAAATCCTGCTTGCACAGAAAATAATACAAAAAATCAATAACTGGGATCTCATCATAATTCCTTTTCACATGAAATCACAGCAAATACTTTTACCTAATAATGATCAATATAAGCTTCAGATATTTTATATTGACCTCATATATCATCTCTGTTAAGTGTATATATTATTTATAAATATAAATATTAAACTTGTTCAACAACTTGTGTTAGAATCACAGCAATCATGCTTTTTTCTATACAACTTGTACATATATGATCAAATTCATGTTGTTGAATTTTTGTCATTCATATTTGCATCTAAAAAGTCAAATATCAGGAAATGTATAATGCTAAAAATAAAACTTGTTAATATAATGTATTTTATGTTCAAATTTGAAATGTATTTAAACAAAAATTTGTGTGTCCTTCTTAGATATAAATGTTATATAATTCCATAAGAAGTATTTTATTTACATTTTGTGGCTCCTATCCCTTACAAATCTTGATAGTTTTTAAGTATTTCCCTGACAGAGTAGTAGTAGATCTTTATTATTTTATTTCAGTATGATAATTTTTACTGTTTCGTTGACTCCTTAAAGTTCTGAATTCTGCTTTACTCTTACTAAATCAAACATATACCAGATGTGGTGGCACATGCCTGTAATCCCAGCACTTGGGAGGCTGAGGCAAGTGGATCCTTGTGAGTTCGCGGCCAGCCTGGGCCACAAGGTGAGTTCAAAGTCAGTCTAAACTACAGAGTGAGACTCTGTCTCACAATCAATCAATCAATCAATCAATCTTATTTTATATAGTTCTTCAACTAATTAAAAGTAGTCAGCAATGAGGATGTTAAATCTCTCTCAATTATTCTGATGTAATAGTAAACAAAATTAGATATGTAAAAACAATCATAAAATTTAATAGTAATAAAAAGGAGAATGTTGTTAAATAATGTTTGAATGAGAATAAGAATATGTAATTAATTTGCTATCTATGGAAATTGACTTGGCTTTTGGTTTTCATATGACTTCCAATATATATTCCCTGTGTTTATTTTGGTCATTTAAATATCAAAGAAATTTAAATACCTTTTATGGATACAATTGTAAAATACAAACTATGCTTCAAGTTTGGTTGTGTAATTACCCGTGTATTTAATATCTATTAAGTAACAAACATGGAGGGCAGTTTGATCTACTTGTAGGGAGATACATAGAAGAATTAAAGGCCAGATGAAAGCTTCAAAGGGGAACAATACTTTGGTGGAGAAATATCATGTTTTCATTTGTTAATCAGAATATAAAACAAGATACAAAAGTTGCCATGAAGGACATGCGAATGAAATGCTTTGAAACACTTACATAAAAATAAAATTTAAAAAGTATATAATAGAATTATCTCTGATGATATGAAAAGTACTCTAGATATATTGTTTTCCTTTTATTTTTAAAAGTATTTATGTACTGATACAAAAAAATTTTAGCATGAAGTTAATGCATCCCAAAGCAAAGACACTTTTATTGTGAATGAGATGACAAGGACAAATGAAAAACACTTTTCTTATCAGCAGGAAGTCCATTATCAACTTCATAATTTAACATTGATTCATAGGTTCTGCTCAATGCCATTAGACAAAACAAGGAAGAAAAACATGTTTATAAGTCAAAATGTGTTCTCTGAGGAAGACTTACCATAGAGAGATATTAAATACAAGCGATGACTTAGGGAAACAAATTCCACCTTAAATTTACTGATAAATGTTCTAACTTTCTTAAAACATAAAGATAATACATGTAGTAAGAATGGACCCAATTGAATGACCAGAATATCATAAATAATTTATAGAAAATGAAATAAATAACTTTAAATGTATTAAACATTTCAATACCCCTGAATATAAAACAATTACAAAAACAGGATTAAATTTAAATATTACGTCTTCCTATAGCATTTTGTTAAAGATCAGACAGTTTTATGTGATACTGTTCATGATGAAGTGAGAGAAAAAACAAACATATATGTATCTGACAGGAGTGAAAATACGTGTAGCTTATATATCTGGCAACTTATTTAACATATCAATATTTGAAGAATACACATAATGTGATCTAGCAATTCTGTTTTTAATCATTTTTCCTATAATTGTCTGGTGAACATGTTTTTTCTATGCAGTATGTGGTTTATAATGACAAAAGGATAAAATAGTACCCTACTTATTTTTGAAACAGTGTGCCCTATGCAGTTCAGGCTAGGCTTGTACTCACTTTGTAACCAAGGCTGGCCTCAAACTCACAGCAGTCCTCCTACTCAGCCTCCTGAGTGTTGAGATTACAGGTTTGTGTCACCACATCTGGTCTAATATTCTAATATTGCAACATTATATAAATGAAATATGGTATATAATAACAGTGGATTTCTACAGAACCCTATAAAGTAGAAAGCACTGTATATTTAGGCATATAAAATTGCCAAAGATTCATCAATAGGTGGAAGAATCTAAGGGTAAATATTTATATTTTTCTAGAAGGGCAGAGGTCATTGAGAGAGACAGAATGTAAAAAATGTGTATTTTCTAAACACATGTTTTATCTGGGAAAAGAACACTTTTTTCCAGAATATTGACATATTTATAATTTCTACCATGTCTGTTTTACATTTTTAACAGTTTTAAAGGGCTATAAAGAATCAAATATTGTTAAATTTCTTCTTTAACGTCATCTGTGACCCATTGGTTGTTCAGGAGGGTGTTACTGAATTTCTATGTATTTATGGAGTTTCTTCAGTTTCTTTTATCATTAATCTTCAGTTTCATTGCACCATGCTTAGATAATATGCATAGGATAATATCAATTCCTTTGCATTTACTTAAGCATATTCTATGGACTACTATATATTTTAGAGAATGTCCCATGTGCAGCTGAGAGGAATATGTATTATGATTTGGATATAACACCATAAACATGTACTAATACCCGTTTGTTCACAGATTTGGTTCAGTTCCAGCATTTCTTTGCTGATTTTTTGTCTGGTTGATCTATCCATTTGTGACAGTAGGGTATTAAGGTCAACTATTATAACTTTGTTATTGCTCTTTTGATTTTTCATATCTGTTAATATCTGTCATATAGTTGGGTGCTCTTGTATTTGATACATACATATTTATGATTGTTATCTCTTCCATTTGAAGTTTTCACCTAAGAAGTATGTCATAACCCTTTTTTATCTCTTTTGATCATTCTTTCTTTGAAGTTCACATTGGCTGCAAATGGAATAGCTACCCCTGCTTTTCTCTGGGTTTGGGTTGCATGGAGTATTGTTTTCCATCCTTTGACTTTCAGTTAATGAATTTATTTTTGAATTAAATTTGTTTCTTGTGTACTGAATATTGGTGGATCTTGTTACTTGATCCATTCTACCAGTCTGTTTCTTTTGATTGAATTGAGGGAATTTACATTGATGATTATAGCCAATATGTATTAGCTTATTTTTGTCTTGTTTTCCTGATATCGGTTACCTACTTTTCCCCTTCTTTTTAATTGTTTGCTCTGCTTAGTGATTTCTTCCTGTATTATCAAGAAATCAACCAACAACAAATGTTGGAGGGACTGTGGAGTAAAAGGAAACCTTCTCCATTATCAATGGGAGTGAAAACTGAGTACAACCACTGTGAAAATCAGTGTGGAGATTCCCCAGAAAGCTAGGATTAGAGGTCACATTTAATGCAGGTATTCCTCTCCTAGGTGTCTTCCTGGGAGAATTAAAAGAATCATACTACAGTGATATGTGCATACCCATGTTTATAGCAGCATGTAATAGCTAAATCTTGGAAGCAATCCAAAAGTCCATCAACCACAGAACGGATTTAAAAAAAAGTGTGGTATTTTTACACACTGGAGTATTATTCAGCCATAAAGAAGGCTGAACTTGAGACATTTGTAGGTAAATGGATTCATCAGACCATAGTCATAAGTTAAACAAATAAGACTCTCATGTAACATGCATTGTTTCCCTGGTGTGAGAAACAGAAAGAGTAATAAGAACCAAAAGCACAATAAATATCATAAGATGGGAAGACATTGATCAAAAGGGAAGATGAACTAGGAGGGAAAAGGAAGGAGAAACGAAAAAATACAAGATAGTTATACTACTAGTTTCTCTTGGTTCATTGAAAAGCAAGGTTCGTGCTAATATCATTCAGAAAACTTTTTGTGCCCTTATCTTTTTACTCTGAGTAACTACTATTGAGATAACAGTATGCAATGTTTTAACTATTGCTATTCTCTTATTTTTTTATGAAATTTTGTCTTATTATTTCATAAAATAGCTGATCATTTCAGATCTATATAATATATATAACAATATTTATTGAACATAATAGATACAATCATATATAATATATAGACATATGTAAATATGTATATAATTTAAATATTTTATAAAATAATATAAATATATATGTAATGAATTATAATGAAGCCTAGGTGGCAGAAAAAGACATACTCAAGGATGTGAGGGAAGACCACATAATGCATAAAAGTGTCCTAATTAGTCTAATAGATATCTTTTATGCAGTGATCTTACAGACCAGGAGATAGTGGGATCAGACATTCATAGTAAGAAAGGGAAAATAAAGAAGCAAACCAAGAAACAAACAAACAAACAAAATTCTCACCAAGACTTCTGCAAGAACAAATACTTTCTCCTCCCGCCCCCTCCAAATTAAACAAAAGCAGAGACACTGTATTGCCAACCACACTGCCATACAAAAAAAGTTAAAGGAAATTATACTATTAGAAACAAATCAGTTATACTACTAGTGTCTCTTAGTTCATTAAAAAGGAAGGTTTGTGTTGATATTGATTGGAGAAATTTTGTGTCCGTATCTTGTACTCTGAATAACTTCTTCAAGATAACATTATGCAATGTACTAACTATTGTTATTCTTCTATTATTTTGGTATAAAATATTGTTTTACCTTTTTCCCATAAAATAGAAAAAGAAGAATTAGAATATGGAGATGGTATACTTGTGTAAAGAAATGGAGATGTTTTCTTTAAAGAAATATTGATCCTACAATCATTGGTGAACTTTATAAACCTAGAAATTTGGGGAAGTTACTTGAGACATAGGAATCAAATGAGCAGAGAATCATTGAACCTTTGATTTTTTTTTTTTTAGTTTTTGGTTTTTTGAGATGGTCTCACTATGTAAAACCTTTGATTTTCTTCTCTGTTACTCCTTATTGTAGCGGTGTCTCCAGCCTGTGCTGGCTGTGTGATGTCATAGACCACAGTGCAACTCACAGCTGCTGTCCTCAGCCTTCATTGCTTTAAGTCTCCCAGGAGCAAAAATTACCTGCCACGTAATCTGGGGAACCCCTCTATGGTTTATTTCCTTTTTTGAAAACAAGAATCTGCAATAAGTCCTATTTCACAGTTCTACTGAAGGTTTATGCTTTCCATTAAATATATCATTAAAAAAATCAAAAGTTACACACTATCAGTAGCCACTGATATAAATTTTTAAAATGGTAAGTGCCAGTTCTAGCATACAATTTTCAATGCAAGATTGTCAATCATATTGGGGACTTTTTGATTGTAGGTATTTTAGCACACACACACACACACACACACACACAAAGGTACACATATAAAATCATATAAAGCATTGTATAATTTAGAGAAATGATTTCTGAAATCTCAAAGTGAATACATACTTTCATCTTCCCTGTATGTGTTTGTGGCACAAACTCCTTCATTTACCAAGGAATTAACAAGATTCAAAACCATGTATGTCAACTTTGAGTTTGCTATTGGATTTTAGCCACTGAGTATTCAAAAGCTGGCTGCCTTCAGATTTCATCAGTTTCAGACTTACATTTTATATTCGACATATTAGTTTCTAGTTTTAGTTTTTCCTAAGTCTTAACTTCTTTGTCATAAAAAGCATTAATAAAACATGCTATCTATTGAGAAGTGTTTAAAGAGATACAACTAGGCAACAAGAAATGTTAACTAGCTTATGGTGTTACATGGTAATTACTCAACAAAATCCATCACCTGGACTGTTTGTAAGGTATTTTCTTTATTAGACACACTGTTGGAGAACAACAGTTACTGGGAAAATTATAGAAATAATTGCTAAAACACCACTCCTTATATTTTATCTTCCAATATTTTTAAATATAAGACATTTTTTAATCCCTGAGCTTTCTTATGTGTGTCTTAGCTACAAAATATCAGTGCACTCTGATTTGAATCATACTGGTCTTTATATTGTCCCTTAAACAGTACATATTTAGTTAAAATTTAAAACTTTGCCTTTGCCATTTTCTCCTTTCCATACATCTGTCTTCTTTAATTTATTTCAATCCACTCTAGTCGGAAAATGTATTACTTATTCTAATTTCCATAATATATCCAGGAAGATACTAACATTTGTTGTGCTAAAATATTTTTTGTACTTCTTTGTACCTTATTTTCCCAGATGTAAAAGATATGTGATGCATAAACACTAGGATAAATGTGTATGTGTGTAACAGAAGAATACATCCTAAATTCAGAATTTTAATTCCTCATTCTTTCTTTCTCCAAGTTCTCAGACGAACTGATGATTTTAACTAAATATATATATATATTCTATAATTCTTAAAAGAAATGAACTCTAGAGTCTAAATTCCTGTTTTAATTTCATCTCACTTGCACATGAGTGTCTCACATCAACTCTATTTTTCTAAGTTTCAGTGTATGGTACCATCAACAAAGTGGAAATAGTAATACAATTATTTATCTCCTGTGATTATTTTGATTATCAAATAAGTTAATCTATACAATCAGAAAGATGTTTAGTAAGAATTATACTATAAATAGGATTGCTTTATCATTAAACTATTTGGCTTCTCTTTGTTTGTGTAGTGCTTTCCTGATTGATATTGCTTTCATTTTTACAATCTGAAAACTTTCATTAAGTTCCACCATGTTTCTCTATCCCATCTACTTCATTTTTTTTTTTTTGGCCTGGAAACTGAATTTTTGTTACATTAGTGCCAATTTTGGAGTCAGGCATACCTTGATTGAATCTAATTAGATGTATAAACTTAAGAATATTAGTACAGGTTTTAGATACTATGATTATATATGGGACATTGGCATATTTTTGTAAATATTAAATTAAATGACATGAGAAATGTATTTCACCTATCTCCTGGCATTATTGTTTATTTCTTTTCAATGTCTGTGACTAATTTTATGTCCTACAGACACTCAGTTACATGAAAAATTATGCTCTTCTGTATAGTTGGGTTAAAGAAAACTCTTATTATTTTAGAAATCTCCAAATTTGTAGAGCCATAAAACATGTTTAATGTTTTTCTAGAATCAAAGCTGCCTACATAAAAATGGAAGTAATTGAAAAAGCCACAATACAGATAATAGAAGTTATTGCTATAGACAAATAAAGTGATTAAGTGAATAGTTCTGCAGCAGTTATTAGTAGTTGAAATAGAATGCAACGTATCACCAGTACCACCTACAGATCATATTTACTCAGTGGTGAGGCGGGGAAGGCCACAATACTTGTAATGAGAAGAAAGAGAGAGTTGAAAATAGTAAATACCTGCCTAGCAGCAGCATAAATGGATGTGGATGAAACTAGCAATTTAACACCATGTTTGTTAGTTTGTATACATAATTTTAATTGAACACAAGTTTTAAATTATATGTATCATATTCATTTGCAAAGCAACTAAACAGTGAGAAGATGTTGAAGAAAGTACAAATTTAGCTGAATGCTTCCAAAGCAAAATAAATGCTATCATTGTAAAATGCTAACATAAAATAACCAGTACAATTGAAAGTGTGACGGTAGAACTAAACAAACTATATACACCATTATTTCATATATATTAATATAATGCCTCAATTTCAATCACTACTCTTTTGATAAATATATTCCATGAAATGAATGACTTTTTCTTACACATGGTCCAACATTCACAAAGACCATAGCAATCACTCAATTACTACATCTTTGCTTTTCAGTATTGACTTATACCAATATACGCTGTAACTAAGCTTATATGATAGTCCTTGGATATCATATACTAAGAATAGATTGTAAATGTAAGTTGTATGTATAGAATTATTTAAAATTTGTAATATGATGTTTACAGAAAATTGTTATTTCATATTTCATTCAGTTTTGCTCATGTCAGGGAATAAAGGATTGGGTTTTTTTTTATCACATTTGTACTCATTATTATAAAAGCATGAATCATATGAAGACCCTCAGTAAATAAGTAAACTTTTCATTCGTGATTTGAATCTACAGAATATCCTCAAGACCATACTGCCACAACAATACGATGATCAAAAACTATTACATTTGACACCAACCCTAAAATTATCAATCAATTCCCTCAATTTTAGACAGCAAAAGAACTCACAGACCCCAATTGCCAAAGGCTAAAACGTGGTGATAGTTAATGACGTCATTACAAATTAAGGAATTCATTTCCCCATGCAATTTAATGCAATTTAATGCAAGAAAAAAATGCAACCCCTTGGAAGAAGTACAAAGGAAGAAACTATTTTCTTCCCAAGGTGGAACCTTACTTTCATTACTGAGTTTTTGGATTCATCTCTTCATAAACATAACTAGGAGGATTCTAGGATTGAAGAACAAATTAAAATCCAAAACAAGGAGAAAGTAACAAGTTAGTGGTACAAGTGGATGTTAATGAATTTAAACATGAAACTAAAACATAAGACAAAAGTCTTCTGAAATATAAAATTCATCCCATTCTAGCCAAATGGATTAGACAAAATATAGTTAAAACTCAGCTTGCTATTACTAATGAATGAAAAATAAGACATCATTAGTTTTACCTATTAAGTGTTCAAAATGTAACACATTTGTAAACATAGGTGTCTACATTTGTAAACATAGGTGTCTACAAAAATATAAAATTTAAGAAAACTATATATTTCTCATATACACAAAAGTGAAAAAAGTGCTCTTCCTAAATGTAAGAACTAAATACTAAGAAGTTCTAGAAAAAAGTCTGTTACAACCATCTTTAAATAAAATGTTATAAAACCATGTTTATCCTAAACTAAGACTTAATCAACCTTTTCAACGAGCTATCAAACATGGCAGTGCAAATCGTCTTGCCTTACCTGCTGCTATGTAGTAGTCTCTGAGAAAGGGAGTAGTGACACATCATCTCCTGCCTGACACTGGCCACCACCATAACAACCAGCTCTTATTTTTTCATTAAGTCTTATTTTAGGGAAACATGACATTAGGTGTGAAAATGTACAATGTTCAATAGGAAAAAACATGAGTTGGACTGCAGCAATACTTAAAAATCTTTAAAGACACCGTGAAGGAAATTAGATGCCAAAAACAAAAACTGTAGTTTGTAAAATACATATCTGAGAAAGACATATCCAAAATATATAGAGAATTTCTCCAGCTATATAATAAAAGGAAATACTCTCAAAAATATTAGGATGGCAATTTATTCAAGAAAATATAGGACTATCAAACTAATATTTGAGTGCATGTTCACTATCATCTTTAAGCTTTAGGCAACTTGATACATTCTACCCACCTATAAGGTCAGCTGAAATTAGAGACAGTCAGTACTTTGCATTGAACAGGAAGTGAAACAACCATAACTTTCACAATTTCAGTTAAAATGAAAAATAACACAAATACTTTGGAAAATATTTTTGCAAATGTACTTGGCATCTAGTTATCATCTATGTCCATGCACACTTCTATATATTCACCAAAAAGAGATGGAAACATTGTGTACACAAATAATTTTCAAAATAACTTTTCTCAAATGGGAAAATTCTAAAGGTAATTAATATATTTAAAACAAATGTATTTGTGTAACAGAATATTGTTTGCCAATAAGTTATAGAAAACTATTGATAAACATAACAGGGATAGAAGCAATACATAAACCTATGAAAAAGAAATACTAAGAGTTACATATTGAATAACATATGAATATTATAAAAAAGGTAAATCTATATGATGAAAATTAAAATAGTGGTTAATAAGGGCTCTGGGTTGGTGATTGGCATAAGAAACCTGACTTTTTTAAAAGAGTGTCCTGCTCCAGGGATAAAGCTCAGTGGCAAAGCACCTGCCTGGCAAGTGCAAAGTCCTGAGTTCAATTCCTGATATCAAAAAAAAAAAAAAATCATGAAAATTTCTGGTCACTAGGTAATAGAAACATTGTTGGCATGGTTTATATATAAATAATGAAGTATGCTTTTCTACTCATCTATGTAATTAAAATTGTTGAATTTTATTTTATTTAGACTTTTTCTTCAATATAGATGATTCAAAATGTATCAGATCCAAAATTCTGCTATAGCCCACATGTACAATAATAGGGGAATGTACAACTTTGGAGTATACTTACATATTGTTGCACATGTAATCAAAATACAAAATGGTTTCTTAAAATCTATCTTTTATTTCTTCTTCATAATGGAAAAGCACTCTTTTAAGTCACTGATTTTCACATTTGTCCCATTTCAGCAATATTTTTTCTTAAAAGATTATTATTTTTACTCCAAAATGTCTCCTCAACTGTTCACATACTTCAAAAAATTTGGTCCTGTTTCCTCAAAATGTTCCTGTGATGTTTAGATTTAACTAAAAATCACTGTGTCCCTGTTATAAACCAGATAATAATTAAGAACTTCAATATATATTTTGCATTTGAGTTCTCGGCAATGTTTCCTAAAGAAATGTATATAGTGAGAGTAATGTCATCCCAGGATTATCAGTTTATCTGCTAACAGACAGTTCCATGCTCCTCAATCTCTTAAAATGTGTAAGGGATCATGATTGCTTAAAGATAAATGACTGCAGTAATGAGATTTCTCTTTTAAGAGTGCTTTCCAATCACTAAACAATTAGGATGTGAAGATTTTTAGGGACTATACTTGGATTTGATTGAAAATAAGTTTTAATAAGTGGCTTTTAGATTTTCAAATAAAAACATAGGCATATGTCTATCTTTGGTATTAGAAAGATTACCATAGTATAGAA
This sequence comes from Dasyprocta punctata, assembly GCA_004363535.1. Classification (NCBI taxonomy): domain Eukaryota; kingdom Metazoa; phylum Chordata; class Mammalia; order Rodentia; family Dasyproctidae; genus Dasyprocta; species Dasyprocta punctata. Next base: position 10,769 of record RJWM01004337.1, on the reverse strand, counting down.
ATGGACATTACTAATTTCTTTATATTAAAAAACATAACTCTAATATAAAGAAGCCATTTGACATGGTAAATTTTATACCTAGAAAATGTGAGTCTTCCACATGTTGAAAATACATGACCAAAATTAAAAATTTATTATTCTTGTGAAATAATTAAGAACTGTATGTATAGTATACTCTTTTTTTTTTTTTTTTTTTTTTTTGCGGCACCGGGGATTGAACTCACAACCTCGCACCTGCCAGGGCAGGCGCTTAAGGCACTGAGCCAAACTCCCGGCCCTGGTTTTTTGAGGCAGGGTCGCACTATGTTGTATAGTATACTCTTAATTATGTTAATGTGTAACATAATTAAGCACTTATGCAAAAAAATAAGCATTTAATAAATCATTTTTTTCTTGGAAACTATGGCTAACCTCTCAAAATTTTGAAGAATTAATTTAAAATTAATGAGACAAATTTTAAAATCATTTTTTGTTTTAAAGTTTGTTGCAAAATTGAAATTGTAATCAGGTAGTGTACTTTTCCTGAAGAAAAAGTAAAATACAGGCTATTAAAATGATATGGAGAGTAGCCCGGCGTGGTGGCACACGCCTTTAATCCCAGCACTTGGGAGGCTGAGGTAGGAGGAGCGTTGTGAGTTCGAGGCTGGCTTGGGCAACAACATGAGCACAAGGCCGGCCTGAGCTACATAGTGCGACCCTGCCAAAAAAAAAAAAAAAAGGGCCAGGAGTTTGGCTCAATGGTTTCAGTGCCTGTCTGGCAGGCACGAAGTTGTGAATTCTATCCCTGGTGCTGCTAAATAAATAAATAAATAAATAAATATAAAAAATAAAAATAAATGATATGGAGAGAGGAAGAGGGAGAAAGAGACAGAGACAAAGAGACAGAAGGAGATAGAAACAGAGAAAGATAGATTGATCTATTTTAAGCAATTGAGTATACAACAGAGGAAACAATTTTCTTTTTAACTTCAAGAGATGGCCTACCACATTCTCCTCTCTGGAGTACAGAGAACTCAAAAGACATATACCATATCTCTGAATTTTTGTATTTAAGAGCATTAAAAAATTTCTGCCTTCAAGAATTTACTTTCACAACATCACCTTCTCTGTAAAGCAGGTATGTTTCCCCACCTCTTCTATTCATACTGTGTTATATTCACATCCCTCTTTGGAATATGAGGAAAATTATTTTTGAATCTGTGTTTTCATCATCAATAACAGGACCATTTTTATGAACTAACCTATAAAGCTATTTCTCTCACTCTGTAGCAATTGAAAACTGATAATAATATCAAAAATATGTTTTACAACATCAAAAACAAGAGACAGTGAAGTAGTGATATTTTATTTTATTAAATTTTATTTCACCTTAGTGCAGTTAAATTGTATTTTCTTTCTTTTCAGGCATTTCATGTATCTTTGTTTAGTATAATCTTTAAATTTAATACTTTACACAGTACAAGTTTTGACCAACTTGAAGAAAACTATTTTAAGTAGCTCCCTGGGAAATGTTCTGCTCTCAACTCCCTTTGCTGAATTTGCTTTCTGTTTCTGTAAAAAGTAGAGGCAAAGGCAAACAACCCGTATTAGAGAATTTCATTTGATAAAATCAAGATAACCCTTCTTTATCAAAACTTCCAGGTTTAGGAAAGTCTCAGAATGTTAATAAGACTTCCCAGTTTAGAAAAAAGTTTAGTCATTGATTTTCCTGTGAAAGTTTCAGAAGAGTCATTTATTTCTATTACGCATCTGGTGTTGTATCAGTCAGGAATATGTTTCTTCACTGTTTTTAGGAAGCTGATCAAAGACTTAAATTAAATTACATGTCCAGTATGATAATGTCACCAACATATTTTTCTCCAAAGAAATTCACACTTCCAACAGCAGCCTGTAGAAACAGAAGTACATCATATTAGATGTCTATAGAGCCTAAGACTCATTATGTGAATATGTCATATTCTCTTGTATGTTTGTGATATTTTAAACTATCTGAAATAGTGATGCTTACTCCATATTCTCTGTGAAATTTGAAGCACAGGAAATACCTCCAAAACCAACTTTTTATGTATCAAGGACCAATAAAGAGAAAACTCGTATAAGTGTTAATGACAATTGTTGAGGTAATATACTGGGTATATTTTGCTGCTCTTCACGAACTTAATAGAAAGAAGGGGAAAAGTACACAGTCACATGATACAGGATAGACTAAACAGGGATGTATCAGGAGACCAGCATTTTAGAGGCACCGCTTCTACTTTTATAATGACTTATATTTTCCAACCTTGAAAATTAGAATTCCTGACAAGATATTTACAATTTCTTTAAATTACATGAAATTATAGCTTATTCCCATAACACCTTCTATAACAGTAATGAAAGACAAAAATCTTGTAAGTTGTATTTCTTTTAAAATTTCATTTAAAAAATTCCCACTGGCTCATTTCCATTTAGGACGTTATTTTGGATGTTATGATACATTCTTGAAGAAAAGATAAAAATGATGACCATCACATTTTTTAATGTTAATATTAGAGTCAACCAATCGATATTGCATACTCCAACTAAGAATGGAAATTTGGGTCAAAGTATAATTTTTGTAATTATGATTGTCTCTAAAACGCAGGTTGAAATGGGTATGTATTTTTATTTTTCACAATAGTGCCATATATATGAAAGAAATACAAAGATTCATTATGATCTTAAACTCATTTATTTTCTATTTGTTTTTAAGTGCTAAAGTAACTGCTGAAACATTCTTTAAGTTACTCTTAGGGTGTATTGTCAAAAATAGAACAAAAGTATAGAAAGAGGGGAGAGAAAGATTTAATTTACAAATAAAAGCTGAAAATATAATATTTTCCTTATTTTGTGTTATTACATATTTGTAGCACATAATATTTACATTACTTGTGTGGAATTGGTAAAGGTACATAATACAACTTAATTTATGTTTTGCATCCCCTTTTTCTTTCCTCTCTCCCTCTTTCATCCATCTCTTGATTCTCTTTGTTTTATTTTGTTCTTTTGTGAGTGATTTTAATACTTTATGTTTACATTCCTTGTGTTGGGTTAGTATAGAACATCTTAATTCTTTTTACCACTGTTTCTCTACTACCCCCTCCATCCTTTGATCTCTTGAGCCCTTTACCCTTTAGAGAAATGACAACATGCCAGGGATATAGTTCAGCAGCAAAGCAACTACCTGGCAAGCTCAAGGTTGTGAGTTTGATCCCTGGTAAAAAATAAAAAATAAAAATAAAAACATAAGAAAAGAAAAGAAAAAGAAATGGCAGTGTTTTCCTTAATTTGATTGCATCATGGTCTTAGCTAGAGTTTAAGGTAGATGATGTGAAATATCTCATGTTTAAGGAGATTAAATATTGTGAAAATTCAAGACATTGAATTATATCTATCTAATTTTGTTCTTTTGTTTAGCTTTCAATTGACTGATCAGTATTTTGGGTAATGTGATGTTTGTGTATTTTAACCATATGAACTGATTTAATTATGAAGTGCAAGTTAAAAAATCATATGCTAACTATGAATAAAATGTTCTTTGTGGTCATACATCACGTTCAAATATGTGCAATCTATTAAGTTTTGCTCAACCAAACAGTAAATCGCTAGTTAGCAAATAATGAGGTGAGAAAATTCCTGAAATTTCCTGATTAAAGTGTTTTGACTCTAAAAATAATTCAGAAAAGCAAGCAGTGCTTCAGAATCTGAAACTACTGAGTAGATTGGAAAATTCTGAGAACAATAACTTGTTGAATAAACTTATAGTAAAAGATATTCAGAAATGTTTCATGTGTTCAGTGGAACTCACATAAGTGTTGTGAAGTATAGTCTTTAAGATTTTATATGTTTATATCAAAATTTTTAAAAATATGTAGAATATCTTTTAACATTTGATTGGCATCAGTATTATCTAGTCATGCTTAGAAACTACAGATGACTTTGATCCCTGTCATAAGTGAGAGAATCCCAACTTCTTTGTAAAAATTAGTACTAAGTTATCTAGTACTATTGTAAAAAATATAGTAATTCAAACAAATACTTTTTCCCTGATTATGTTCTCAAAATACTAGCTATAATACTTACCCTTGTGATTACTAGATTTAACAAACTTCAGGATTTGTGAACCATGTTTACTCACTTTCTATTGTGGTTTAATAATAAGACCAGAGACAATAATATCTCAGAATCAGCAAAATCGTTTAACACTTGCATTATATTTGATGCTTTACTGAGTAATTTCTCATCATTGTTACATGCTGTCTCAAAAATGGAGAAAATTCTCAATTAGGTGCATTCATTTGCAACTAATAACTGTTGTTGATCATGTCTAAAATTTCATTTGCAGAACTAAACTTTAAAACTAGACTACGGTCTTTACAAGTTTGTATTAGCTACTCTTTAAAAAGATAGGAAGAAATTGGAAAATGAATTTCATAATTTAAAATGTTATATAGAAAGTCTCCATTATGTTTTGTATTTTTAATAGTCATAGAAAACATCACTCATTAGTTTTACTTTCATATGCCTAAGTTAAATTACGTGTTATTATATTATAGAGCAATATTTTTCTCATAGTATTTCTAGGGCTCACCAACAGAGAGCAGTTTGATGAAAATGATTCTCTTTTCAAAAATGCTCATCGTCTGGCATTTTTAATAGATGGAAGTTTGTTATATACATTATTAATTTTTCCTCAAACTGACATTTCAATGATTGGCTTTTCTGTTTCAAGCGCTTAGGATGCTGTCAGCTAAAAGAATCCCTTATGTCTTCAATTAATACAGTAAGAGAGTCATTTCAGTCAAAGACCTAAAAACAATGGACTCTATTGTGTGTGTGTCTGCCAGTGTTCAGTAGGGCGTTTTCCTCTATCACTCCAAAAATACAAAAAGAATGTTTACTGAGTAATTATTCTTTCATCTAATCAAGTGCTTTATATTTCATCCTATCGTTTCACATAACTGAGAATTGAATACTACAGAGGAAAATAAAATATGATAATATTAGGGAGTTCCCAGATTTCATAAAATGTAGTGGTTTAATTGATTTTAAAGCCTTAATTTATTTCTTTCAGTAAGTTACTGGCTCTATTTCGTGTGGTCCAGTTGATCTTTACTAGTCTGCGTTAGCTTTTGGTACTGGAATTTGACTCCAGGTTTATTCAGAGGTAGCTGATGCAGAGAACATTAACATAAAGCGATCCGCAAGTGCAGAGCGGCTGCCATCACCTCGTCCCACCTCTGCAGACCTCCACGTTCACTGTCGAGTCTCGTCCTTGCTCTTGACACGTTCGTGTCAGAAGTTTCTCCCCCAGTGCTCCTCTTATTCCTTGCTGCACACCGTGCCACTTACAATGAACACACCAATATCAATTAGCCTAAAAGTGCTTGCTATTTTGTGACCTTTAAAAAGGTCACATTCCCCATTTATTTGTTTCAAATGTATACTGGACAGTATTATTTTTCATGGTGGAGAGTCATGGGTCGATTCTGATTTGATAACTCAGACTTTTCCTCTCAATTTTGTAGCTCAATGAACTATTGACAATTCCAATTTATAGAATATGGAATTAAGCTTCTTGACTTGAGTTCTTTCTATACTGACTTTTTAATTTTATACTGAAATATAATGATGGTTGAAAATCATTTTAAAATTATTACACTCACTCAACTCTACTCAAAATAATCTATGCTACCATTTCCCTGCTCCCTTCCTTATTAACATGATCATACCCTCTATACAGAACATTATTTACTTTCTTTAGAAAGATAAAAATTTAAAGTGACAAATTGACATAATCAAAGGAGAAATTTTTGTACTTATATTGAGAGTGTCTACTTGATTATAAATTTATATTGATATTTTACTTGTGACAAAAATTGAAATTCACAATATAAACCTCTGACAATTTACACTTGACTCTGGTGAAAAAAAGGCAGGACAACTCAGTGCATGGTAGGTATGTTAATTTTTTCTTAGTTTAAAATATATGAAGCATACCTCTATATGTCGAAAACAGTTGACTATCAATGATTTCATGTTGCTCAAACTGTGATTTACCTTCTACTGATTTATTTTTCTCTGTTTCTTTTTTTCTTTTTTTTTTTATTTTTTGAGACAGGCTCTTGCTGTGCAGTTCAGGCTGGCTTTGATTCACTTTGTAGCCCAGACTTGTCTCGAACTTGTAAGAATCCTCCTGCCTCAGCCTCCTGAGTGCTGTGAGTATAGGTATGCACCACTGCGCCTGACTTTTTTTTTTTTAATGATTCTTTGTCTGTGCTTCTGTCAAAAATGTTTCAATGTCAAGTACAGTACAAAATGTCTAATGCCAGTTTTCTATTTTCTCTAGAAGGCTTATAGGTACTATGTAGTTTGCTATTAATATATAACAATTATCACAAGTTTAGTGCTTTAAAACAATATCCATTTATTAGCTCAGTGTTACATAGGACACTCCCTATGTTCTTTTGGTATAGTCTCACAAAAAATCCTTACTGGATTTTTATGTGGTGAATCTGGAGAAAAACTTGCTTCCAAACACATTTGGACTGTTTGGAAGAATACAGTTGTGATCAAAACATATATTGTGAATATTTAAATTGAAAAAATAAAGTTATTAGAGTAAAACACAGATTGTCACTAACTTCCCTCAAAATATTCCTACTCATTTTGAATACACTTACCTCATCATTCATGCCACTTTCTGAAACTGCTTTGGAAGTTCCTCATGAGTGCCTTTACAAGATATGATAAAAATAAAGTGAATGCTGCTGTACAGTGCCATCCAATGAAAGATAAACTCATAAAGACAATACAATGTATCTTCATGCACCTTATTCACAGAATCTAGCACCTTACTATGTGTGGCTGATCCCCAATGTCAAAATGACCATAGAAAATAAACTGATTGAATCACTTCGCGACATCTTGACAGTTACCACAGTGCAACAAAAGTCACTTACAAAAGAGGATCTCCAGAATAGGACACTCATGAAATAGGACTTCCAGAATTGCTTCAGAAAGTGACAAGAACGATGGGATGTGTTCAAAGCAAGGGAGAATATTTGGAGGGGGATTAATTCCTATGTATCTTTTACTGTAGTGTGTGTGTGTGTGTGTGTGCGCACAAGTGCATGTGTAGTACTGGAGATTGAATTTAAGGGCTTGGAGCAAAGCTACATTCCCAGCACTTCTTTGCTTTACTTTTTTTTTTTCTCTCTTTTACATTTCGAGATAAGGTTTCACTAATTTATCCAAGCCGGTCTATATGTTTTTAAAATATTAAAATTTATTATGCATTTTCTTCACACACCTCATACAGCTCTCTGTGACTGTACCTCTCAGTTTCTCTTTACTAGATAGCTTTTAGAAAGGACCACAGATTTTAATGACTTCTAGATGTTAGCTACATTATTGTCATGTGACCCCTCAATCTTTATAAAAAGCATTAAAGATTTGTGTTTTCAATCTCTGATTTTGCTATCTACCACTAGCTGAAGAAAAAGAAAATAGTGATTGGATTATGTGAATATGCTGTTTAATGTGATATAATCATCACAGTGATTTCTCGCCATATTTCTGGTTCTAAACACACAAGAAAGGTAATAGTTTATTCAATGTTAAGAGTTAAGGGTGGGTTTTTATAATTACTGATCTTCATTATCAATTATTTTTAGTTACATTTATTGGTATAATTTAGACATACATTCACTGTCAGTTCTATTGCTCCACCTTTTTCTTAATTAAGTAGTTAACACTATTATCAGGATCAGGAATAGACAAATTAGTGGACTGGATTATAAGTAGTTTACACAGTTTTCTTATTTAAGACAAAACTTCCCCACATCCTGGATACTAACTAGATATTTCTGAAGCCATCTCCTTTATTGCTATTACCAATGCATTAATTCTGATCCTCACGATTTACTGTGTGATATTATTGTTTTCACATTACTGTCAGTATGCTTACCAAGTTCACAAAACTGAGGAAGTCACAGCTCTACAATATGTAACTCAATACAGTACTTTTCAGTAGTGATGAAGTAACAATTACAGCTGAATAAACTGAGCTATTTTCCAAAATGATTCTTGCTTTGCTCACCTTTATCTTCCTTCTTATGTTCTTATACTGCCTTGGTTTAATAATTCTTGAGTATAATTGTTTAATGGCTTAATAATTTCTAAGTGAAGTTCTAACTTCTCATTTGTAAGATCTATAACAGAGCCTCTAAGATTTAATTTTATTTTCAACTGAGGATCATTTTATGCCACCCTGGCTATTCTCAAACCCCAGACTCAAGCAATTCTCTCACCTCTGCTTTTCAAGTAGCTAGGAGTACAGGGACATCTGGCCACATTAGTCCCTGATTCTTGGAAAGTGTGTTGACTGATGATACACAGAAATTGTGAGATGATAAATGCTTCATTTTAAATCTGCTAATGCTTGAAATTTGTTGTGCAGGAACAACAGTAACAACAACAACAACAACAATAACAAGCTTTTACAGTTTCAAATAACTAGATGTTGTCTTTTTCAGTTGCTGACTATACCATAGCCATTGTTGTTTGATCACGACCAAGTAAACACCTCAACAGAGGACTGACTACCTTCAAAAGAGTCCTTGTATTTTAATATAAGCAGTTTACCTACTGAAACTTTCTTTGAATTAGTAAATACAAACAACTCTAAGCTTCCCTGACTTCAGCACTGACACTTACAAACTTTTCACTTTCTAGTTGGAGTTATTGATTTCAGTCTGTATTTTAATGATTTCTCTATGTCTCTTTTGATTTGATAGTACAGTAATAATTTTAATTATTTAAGATGTTGAATTCCCCACAACTGTACATAACTTTGATTATGGAAAGTTACATAACATCAATGAAAAAAACTTTAAATTCACACTCTTGTTTTTCTCAATTACATCACTAGCCACATGTAATATGAAGGAAATTCAGATATTCATTTCCTGAGACTTATGATGCAAGATCTAATCTTTCTCAGAAACAGTCATCCACCAATCCACTTCCATTAAATTTCGTTATGGGCAAAAGACCATCACGAACAGATGTTTATACTTACTTTACAAATGACAGATATGAAATTGAGTTGCTGGTGTTGTGTTCTTAGATACTATTGACTGAAGTGAACTTATTCTCTTTCCATATACAGTTGAAAAACTTTTGAAAGTGGACATGATCAGAAGAACAGAAAATACACAGATTTTCCCTCTCCGATTGTAGAAAGAACACAATTGGTTACTGCTTCTAAGGAACCCTACTCTAATGAAATTCCTTAAATTCCATCCATTTAATGGAGCTATCTTTCCACTGTCCATGCCTAATAATAGAGTGACAAGATTTTCAGGTGCTTAAAATTCGTAGGTACATACCAGATAGAAGTCTTAGAGGGAATTTAGAAATGGTGCTTACTGAAATGTTTTCTTCAAGACAACTGAAACAGTTTCTTCAAGACAAAAAAAGAAAACTCACTGAGTTACCTAGATACCTGCATATTCTCCCAGATGAGAAGTTTAATGTACATACATTAGCATATGACTTAATAACATTTCATTAGGCTTGAAATCATATCAGCATTTGTTGTCTGTTGAAAGTCGCAACCACATTTAATGAAACTCAGTGCTTATTTTTCCACTGCATGTCTGCCAACGACTAGCCTTCTAGTCTCAAGAACTCCAGTTTTGGCTTACTTTTTACATATTAGACATTCAAAGCCAATACTTTTTCTTCTGAGGGAAATTTGACGTGGCATATTGATTTGGCCTTTCTAGGTGTAGTGAATAGTATGTTTATTCTCATCTCTATACACTAATACACAAAACAACAAATTTTCTATGAAATCAATTGTTTTATTTCTTTCCCCCAAGCATGACTGTAACATTATATTTCAAATACTTCTAATTTCTGCCACAATCTTTCCCTGCCCTGGACATGCAGTATTTCATCCTGAAGTGAAAGTTCCCTGAATGCAAACTAGTTAGTTACTTTTACAGAAGCAACTCCAGTTGTGTATTCAATCTTAAAGCGATTGTCTCACTGAAATTATCTTGTGTCATTTATAAAATCCTGTAGAGTAATGCTATTTTCATGGTAAGGAGAGATTTTACGAATGTCACACTGTCTCTCTGCTAATGTCATGCTCTTCATCATGGTTGGACTGCTCAGTCATCTGCTTTTTAGGCATGCCTAGATAGTTTAAGAAAACATTGCTCAAACTCATCTATATATTTATCTTTTTATTTTCTTATTGACTATGACCTATGATAGATCAATGAAATCTCAATAGATGTTTGATTATGTGTGTGTGTGTGTGTGTATGCTCATACACATGTACATTGTTATGGATTACAAACTGGTGGTCAACTTGACACCAGTTGAATTAGTTCAGCTGGTGTTGAGTTAAAGATGCTCCACCTGAAGAAAGGTGCCAGCATAAATAGGGACGTGGAGAAGAAGAACCGGGGCATTGTGGGTTCTTCCAAGAGTTGCTGTTCGAGCCGCTAGTTCTCCTGGAGGTGCTTGTCATGCTGGCTTCGCCAATATGGACTCGGCCATTATCGTCGGAGGAGCTCGGGACCTCATCGCTGAGAGTGGCTGTGTTCACATTGCGGGAGCCCTGCTCCTCACATTGTGCATCGCTTCCTGGCTCCGGAGGGGAGGCTGTGTGCTGGAGAAGCTTGTCACGCTGGGCTTCCTGACCTGTGCCCAACTGTTCTCCATCGTCGGAGGAG